>JAVIWB010000402.1:0-147762 GCA_031893035.1 Dermolepida albohirtum
GTTATAATTCTAAGATTTAGATGGTGAGGCACTGCCTCACCTGCCTCACCTGACCAGCCGCCACTGTTGCGTATATATGTGTATCTATCCTTAGTCAGAATGTTATATATCACGACCACGATAACAAGTTGAATACTACATGTACTATGACTCTAGGAAATATATGTACCTGTCTCGGGGTAGGCCATGATAGAAGTATTTTTTTAAAAGTTTGGGCCTTTTAAAAGAATTGGTAGGATGAAAGGCATTTGAAATGAACCAATAAGAGAATAGGAAAGATACGCCAAAAAGTAGAATTAATTAAGACCCGCGATATATTGAAAATAATTATAAAGTAGGTAGACAGTCGGGCAGAATAATAAATATCTATTCTGTGCGATCAAATAAAAGGATATCTCGTTCGAATATTCGTAATTCACAAACGTGGACTTTTTTTCTTATTTAGATCAAATTATATTTAAATTAAATAAAATAATTTATAAACATGACAAAAAATTATTGTATATGCGAAGCGTAACAGTATATTATGATGCACTTTGATTATAGTACATATATATGTACATTTGTATCTATTTCATTCATCCTTAGGTTATTTTCATTTGTATCTTACTGTTTCGTTATCTATGATATGTACACTGAATTAACAGTTGTGAATATAAACAATAGATGGAACAAGTGTTTTTTAAAATACTTTTTAATAACGAGCGTTTTAATTAAACGAGTTTAATTGAAACTAACATTTTAGTAATTATACTTTAATACTACAATAATGATTAATTCATTTCATGTAAAATTCGACGCCAAAACTATTTCAAACAAGTAATTTAATATGTAAAATATTAATTTACCGCTGAAACAATGAATATCGATTGTAAGTAATTTTATATGTTAAATATATTAAAAACTGAAAGCTATTTGTAAAATATATTGCAACTAGCAAACGTAATTTTATTAATCTTGAGTAACTTCTTAGATACTACGATTACATAAAAAAAATTAAATCTAAATTCATCACGAATGTAAAAGCATTACTTGTTAACTCGAAATGACTTTTTACCATGAATCCTTCTGTATGATAAATTAAAAGTTATATAATATGGGTATAATTATTTAATTGGCGCTTGTTACGAAGTTTATCAAAGGACTTTGATATCACTTTATTTATTCGAATTTCCATTCTCCAAAAAAATAAATTGAAACATTTTGTAATCGATTTTCGTTCTTTAGAATATTCAATAAGTATTGCTTTACATAAAAACCAAATATAATATTTTAAAACCTTCAAATTCTAAATGTAGCAATACAAAGACATTCGTCAATTAATTTTTGCATTTTCGTTGTGTTGGGAGAAAAAGAAAGAGAAGAAATCTTTAATCTTTGAATTGTTTGCAATCAATCAATTGATTTATAATGTTTTTAAAAGTTTTCAGTATTTATTAAATATCCGATTGATATTCAATCTTTAACATGAACTTTTCAATCTCTGGTTGGCAAAGTTTCAAATCCCTATCATTAATATATACTTTAAATTAATCTAAAGTTTACTTCTACGGTTTTACTTATAAGATTAGGAGTAGTTTTAGATGAAATATCAATTATTTAAAGGTAATTTAAAAAGTTTCCCAAGAATAAATACATAAATATTATACAAAAGAGATGAATAAAATGGGGATACTAAGAGAATTCGTAAACTAGTCATTATAACTTGAACAGTCTTTACAAACTCGTGTTATGTTTTATTACATTGGTCTACAAATTTAAACTGTTTTTAATCATGAGAAGTAAAATATTCTCTTTAAACTATTTTATGCTAATTTGAAATATGTTAATACTTTACCAATACGTAACTCTTTTAGCATAAAGAATAGAACAGAACGTTTAGGAGAGGCAGGCAGAAGCATATAATGGGTGTTTTTTAAGCTGCATGAGAACTGTCGATATCTATAACTATGGTTTAACAGCTGATAATGTCAAACTGTATTGACATTTCTATTCAGTAAGGCTTGGCAAGTCATCATGAATCGTTTAACGCCAGAACAACGCTTTCAAATTGTGGAAATTTACTTAAAAACAATAAATCTGTTCGCGAAGTTCATAGAGCACTTCGTCCATTTTACGGTCAACATAATCGGCCTAGTGAGCAAGCAATTCGTGCAGTTATCTATAGTTTTCGTACTAATTTTACTCTTCTCGATTCAAAACCATCAACAAGACAAAAAAATGTGCTTACCGAAGAGAATATTGATGCTGTAGCGCGAAGTATTGTCGAAGTAATGTCGATTCGTCATCGTTCTCAACCTGTTGGCCTTCGTCCTTCGACTACGTGGAAAATTTTACGTAAGGATCTTGGCTTACGTGCCTATAAAATACAGCTCGTGTAAGAATTGAAGCCAAACGACCATCGTTTGCGTCGCATTTTTGCTGATTGGGCTGATTTGAAACTGGCCGAAGATGAGATTTTCAAAGAATTCCGTTTAGTGATGAAGCTCATTTCTGGTTAATGACTACGTTAATAAGCAAAATTGCCGTATTTGGAGCGAAGATAATCCTCAAGTCGTTAACGAATCACCATTACATCCATTAAAATTGACTGTTTGGTGCGGTTTAGAAGCTGGCAGCATCATCTGTCCTTATTTCTTTCGAAATGAGGAAGGAGCTGTCGTTACGGTGAATGGCGAGCGCTATGCCGACAAACCAGCAACTCTTGAAGCATTGGAAGCCAATATGCAAGCCACCATTGACGCCATACGGCCAGATTTATTGGAAAAAGTAGTCAAAAATTGGACCGATCCAATGAACTATCTAATTCGGAGCCGCGGCGGACATATTCCGGAAATCATATTTAAAAAATAAATGCCATGAAATTATCTACCAGATCATAATAAAAAAAATTTCATTCCAACAATATTTCTGTCTTGTATTATCATTTTAAGTTCTCAAGCTCTTAAAAAACACCCGATACTGTTGTAAGATTATATATTTGCAAACAAGTAAAATTTGCATCTCGAACAAAATTCGCACGAACTTTCAATAGCAAAC
The DNA here is from genome assembly GCA_031893035.1 of Dermolepida albohirtum. Classification (NCBI taxonomy): domain Eukaryota; kingdom Metazoa; phylum Arthropoda; class Insecta; order Coleoptera; family Scarabaeidae; genus Dermolepida; species Dermolepida albohirtum. The sequence goes on from JAVIWB010000402.1 coordinate 3,040, forward strand.
TAGTGGTTCTTATTATTTCTTCTGTAAATAAAATAGGAAATCCTCGACCCCGCTTTCCTTTAATGATTATCATTTTAAACGACCTCATTAAAATTCTCTCATATTCACTGCTACAATTAACGAACTCAGTGCTTCTTTCATTATTAAAAAAAAATGTAGGCTTATATTGTCATAACTTTACGCATTTTGTATAAACGAAAATATTTTTGAAACGCACACCAAAGTTTGAGAATCCAATAAACGTCCAATCAATCTCAAAGTATATAAGAACTTTGCAACATATAACATATTTTTATTGATCTTGCATAGAAGTAACTAATATATGTACAAGAAAAAGTTATTGTTATTGTTGCAAATGTGATGTGTTATTATAACAGAAAATATATAAAACATAATACGGATGAAAATCAGTCTTACGTATTATTTTTGGAAATCAGAGAATTATCTACATAAAATTCTGAATTTATATAATTAATTGCAATGCTTTAAAAAATTATTGAAACAATGATATACCACCGTAACTTATTGTTTATTTTTAAAGAGAAATACTTAAATATACGATAAGGAAATAACATTGGAATATCAGATGAATGAATAAATTATTATAAAGATTATTATAAAGAACTTTATTAATAAGTAGCTTTTGTTATGAAAATATAAAAGCTTTTTAGTCGACAAAAAACTAGATAAAAAAGAAGCTAAGTTAATTATGGCTTGTATGGACAAATTTGTAACAACTTTAATAAGATTGTCGAAAATCTCTACTGCGACTGAACGTTTGGAATATCAAATTGTATAAATTGTTAAAAAATTCAAAAATTGGGAAGTAAAAAAATATTTAAAAATGAAACAATTTTAAAATTATGCAGATACTTTAAGGAATGATAGTTTTTAAAAAATTAACAATTTTTAATATTAGCCATAATTGAGTAAGTAATTCAAAACTAATGCTTTAAGTGGTAAATAATTTTACTAAAATGTATCTGTTCTGATTATTAAAACTTCTAGTGCCTCTAATTTCTTGATATAATATACGAGATATGGCATATATGGGGGTAGTTTGACAAGCAGTAAGAACGAAAAAGAAAAAAGAATTTTTTAAATACAAAATAATTTTTATTTTTCAATATATTCTCCTAAAAGAACAATACATTTATTCCAACGGTGCTCCAATGCCCTTATGCCATCTCTAAAATGCGATTCCGGAAGGCTTGCAAAATACTCATTTACGAAGATGATAAGCTCGTCGTTAGACGAAAATTTCTTTTCACCTAGTGCCGTTTTCAATTTTGACAAAAGGTGGAAGTCGGAAGGGGCTAGATCCGGCGAATAAGGCGCATGCGGTACTAATTGGAAATGTAACTCGTGGATGTTGGACATCGCAACTGTGCTGGTATGCGAGGGAGCGTTGTCTTGGTGAAACAGAATCTTTTTCTTTGCCATTCGTGGCCGTTTAGCACGAATCTCAATATTTAATTTTTGTAGAAGTTCTGCATAATATTGTCCGTTTATTGTGGCACCTTTCTGAAGGTAGTCAATGAGCAAAATGCCTTTTGAATCCCAAAAAATTGATGCCATCACCTTGTTTGCCGATAAAGTGGTTTTCACTTTCTTTGGAGGTGCAAAACCACGTTCTAACCATTGTTTCGACTGTTGTTTAGTTTCGGGTGTACTGTACTGTATCCAAGTTTCATCGCAAGTGCATTGGAAATGCACAAACGAGTGAACTTTTGATCAGTCGTAAGCAATTGCAGCACCCATCTTGTCGAAAACTTGGAAAGGCCCAATTCTTTCATTAAAATGTGGTGTACGCGTTCTATTGAAATGTTTACCATGTCTGCTATCTCTCTCACTTTGAGTCGTCGATCTTGAGTAATAATATTATGGATTTTTATAATCATTTCCTTAGAAGTCACGATTTTGGGTGCTCCAGAGCGCGCTTCATCAATACAGCTTGTTCTACCACATTTAAATTCATTTACCCATCTACTTATTGTGGCGGATGATGGAGCAGATTCACCTAATGTTTCCCGTAACTCATCTTTTATTTCGGTAGCTTTCATACCCTTAATTTTAATTTTAACAAAACGACGTGTTGCTTCTTTTTCAATCAGCTGTCAAAAATAAACTAATCAACCGATTTATCTAAATATCGGAATGTAAACATATAAATAGGCAACCTAAATTAGAGTGCATTTGTTTGACCAATAAGAGCGCCACCTATGTGTCATTCTCACTACTTGTCAAGCTATCTTCTTAAATAACGAGACTGTGCTCCTTCCATCGCACAGTCGCATCGAGCGAGTCTGTAATTGGAATGTCATTGACCTTGATACTTCCCAAGCAACAACCCCTAGTTTCGCCTCTTTGTCTTCTTTAGTTGACTTTCGAGCTTTAATTGTAGAGGACGCTGTTACTTAGTAGTGCCGGGATAATGGTTGAAGTAAGAATCGAGCCGCGAATTAATCTGAAATTCCTCGTCAAATTAAAAAAAATCACAGAATGTTTACAAATGTTAAAGGAGGTGTTTGGTGATAATGTTATGTCACGTCCATGAGAAAAAACAGGGATAAGCAAGTCGAAATTGAAAGCAATGCTGATCAGGTGTTACCATCACTGACTGGGTGCCCGAGGATCAAACCGTTAATCAGAAATATTACAAAGAAGTCCTAATCAAGGTGAGGGAAAGAGTAAAGAAGAAAAGACCGGCTTTGTGGAAGAATGATTCATGGATTCTGCACCAAGACAACCCACCAACTCACAATGCCCTATCTGTGAAGCAGTTTTTAGAGGACAAGCGCATTGCTGTGCTTAATCATCCTCCGTATTCTTCAGACCTTGCACAATGTGACTTCTACTTGTTTCCAAAAGTGAAAAGCGCATTAAAGGGAACACAGTTTCAGTCGGTTGAACAGGTAAAAGCGAAAACGGCAAGTTGTTGAAGAGGCTGACAACTGATGAAATACAGCATTGTTTTGAACAATGGAAGACACGTATAGATAGGGGAGGAGAGTATCTTGAATGGGATAAAAGTTAAATATACTTAAGTTTATTTGCAATAAATAACATTTCTCACACTAGTCTCACTATTTAATTGCCTCGTATCGTGCTTATAATGACAATATCACACAAGTGCAGTCAATTTCAAAAAATTTGTTTACGTTACATGAACACTTTTGATACAGCATCACCTCCTGCCAATTGTGTACGAAGTACTATTTGGCAACGTTACCAAGGCAGCGACGAATCACACTGTAAGACGAACAGCGTTCGACCCAGAAAATCACACGAAGATGGTATATATAAGTATTTACATATATATATGTATCCGCGCAACATTCGTTTTGAATGAAGTGTTAGCTATGAAGAAACTATCCGCTAGACGAGTGCCGCGACTGATGGACTGATGTTGGTCAAAATTTGGTGGGAAAATAAATCTTTGGAGCGTCTTTGAAAAATACAAGGATTTTATGCACTGATTTATCACCGAAAACGAGACTTGGGTTTATCATTATACATCCGAAGCAAAACAACATTCTAAACATTGACGGAACAGTGATCCTCCAAAGAAGGTGAAGGCTATTGCATCTGTAGGAAAGGTAATGACTTCATTTTTCTGGGTAAAAAATTAATGAAAAATGTCTGTGTTTATCCATTTTCCACAAGTTTCTATTTCAAAAACTAACAAATTAGGCGTTGATTTGTTGCCACACCCGACCTATCGCTGAATCTAGCACCAATTTTCTCTACCAAAAAACGCATTACAGGTTAGAAATTTTCAGCAGACAACGATTTGTTTTTTTGCATAAAAGGATTATAACTAAAAAAAATATTCAAAAACGTTCTATTCGCCGGCGCAACTGTTGAAAGCCGTTTGCCGGTGTTTTGTAGATTAAAATTTTTTATATAAACCCAGATTCTGAAGTGTTATGGATTTAAATACGGAGACCTTGGAGATCATGCAATGATCACTCGCCATATCCATATTCCAGGAAATTCATTGTTCAGATGTTCCTTAACAACCCACGCAAAATGCGGTTGACTATCTTGCATAAACCAAAGATTCTGTTTTAGATTTAAAAGTAAATCTTTCGACAATTCAGGTAAAAGTGTTTTCCAAGAATTCGAGCTATGCAGGATCTATTAAACGTTGCCGCAAACAGTCCTAACAACCGATCCCCTGTCATGCCTAACCAGATGTTTACACAAAAGTACTGCTGATGTCTGGCATCAACGGTAGCTTGAGTCGTCACACCAAGTGTGATTCTTGTGGAAATTAAATATTCTATTTTTAGTTGTTCAGTAGTTGCTTGCAAAAACCACTTATTGAATGTACTTTTTATTTTATCATATTGAAGAAATGTACTAGAATTTTAGTGGAAATATAAATTTGTATTTATAACTAAACTAATAAAAAGCACAGTTGTTTAATATTAAAATTGTATTGTAGACACTGCATTATGTTTCACCAAAAAATGGCTTCACTGAGTAGATGCGACAGTCGGACGCAGAGAAAATCGAACTTTTTTAAAATACCTGGAATTTTCGTCCTTTTTTGAGTCTTTAATCAAGTCTGTACAACGTTGAATTCGGAGCAATTTTTGATCATCAATTAGCTTGTGCGGTACAAACCTTGAACAAATCTTTCTCAGTCCCAGATGCTGTGTCAAAATTCGACTAATTGAATCTTTGGAAATATTTAATTTACGTTCGATGTTACTTTCCGTAACCACGTAAAGGCAATTAAATGTTTTTAAATTTTAATCTGTAATTGTTCTCCCCCTTGATTAGTACCTGTACTAATTGCTTTTATATGTATAGACATAAACCGATCTGTAAATTTTATTTTGCATTTTTCTTCTACCCGATGAAGCCAGTGTACGGTGAAACGTATTTAGTGTGCGTCAATACGGTTTTACACTGTATTGTGTTTTTATTAGTTAATGATAATGCTATTTCAATATGTCTTCATAAAATGCATAAAACACAAATAGAATTTATTATAAAAGAGGCTTCTAAATTGATGTGGCTACCACGCTTTAGATATACGAGGATGGGTTAAAAAGAACTTTTTGCTTTGAAATTGTGCTTGCTTATTCCTCACATAATCCTCTACCACCTTGATACTTTTAGACCAGCTATAATCCAAAATCTCTATGTATTTATAAAATTCAAAACTCTTAAGCTTAATAAAATAAGCATTCACAGCAGGTTAAAAATCGTTGTCTGTTGAAAATTTCTAAGCTGCAATACGTTTTTGACAGATTCGAGAAATACCCGTTTTTTTTGAAAGAGTACCCGCCTCCCTTGAAAGAAGATGCCATAAAGAAGGATATCATTTTGAATATTTTCTTTAGTTATAATCCTTTTATACAAAAAAAAACAATAACACCTTAATAAAAACCACGAAAGCAAATTTAATCTGTTATTGCAATAAAATTGCTGCTATCTCGTAAACGGTTGATTTACGAATGTATATTCATTAAGACTTTTTACCTTAATGTTTTAATCTTTAAACGTTGTTTAAAGATTAAAACACCCTGTATAAGATGAAATGTTAACAGTAAAATTATAACAAAAACAAAGAACCTTAAGTGTAAGACCAAATGTCTTCAATAAATAACATCAAAGCGTTTTTAAAACTCACTGCTACTTAAATACTATAAAATTGTCCTGGATACTGTTCTTTTTATTTACGTAAACGTATATAATGTATTGATAAGACTGTTTTGTTACTAGTTTCGATAGAATTGTAAATTAACTCATTATCTATTATTATTACATAGATATATGTATGAGAACAATCATATTTGCTTTGTTAATATCTTAATAGTTAACATTCAGCCAACGGCCCTTTAGAAACTTAGACTTGTTTATTAGACAACTATTTTTGTGCTTCTACTAATATTATGATTAGTTCTTCTTAAGAGAAATTTCCATAACTGAGATAGAAATGTGTACGATTTTTTTTAAAACTTCCACCGAAACTTCTTTAACTCGTCCCCTGTTCTGTAATGAGTTTATTCCATAAGAAAGAAATGGTTTATGTTGGTATTCAAAATAGACATCAATTTTCTCTTTCAATTTGCTATCATTGCAAAATGATGTCCTTTGAAGTGCTTTTACCAATTTCTATTTCAAAAAAATCAGACTAGCGAGGATGGGTTGGACTTGGAATAATAAAAGGTTTTTATAATATACCAGAAACAATATTCTACAGGAAGATGAATTAAACAGAAAAATTATCAAATAAAACAGTAAAGAAGTCTAATTGGGAATTTGTAGAGCCATCAAATAACGCTGAAGATGACAATTATCCTATTTATACAGAAGCAAAAGATTGATGAACTAAAATTAATTAAAACTGAAAATGGTGAATTAGAAATAATTGTTTCAGAACGCATTTGAAGATAAATGACAAATCGATAGTGCTTAATATTTCCAATGTGTCCAAAAGTGCTATTGAAATGGTATTACTTAAATTATTTTCCTTGCATTTGATGTTCGTTTCAACAATTTAAACATCTTTTATAATCTTTTGTTTTACAAGTTTTATACATTTTTGACGCACACGAATTATTCTCATACTTAATATATCATCTATTATTCCTTTCATATGTCCGTAACAGAGATGTTCCTGTTCCGTATCTGTTGATGTTGTTTCAATTTTCATCATTTCCTTCATTATTGCTGTACTTTCCCAATTTAATAAAGTTTTCTCTGTAGAAGAAACTTTTTCCCAAAAACTATTCTCGAAAGCATTTACTTGGCCTTGCATGTTCTTTCTCACCATACGCATTTCCAAACATATGTAACTACACTCTCTACCATTCTTCGTTTACCTACTTTTTGAACTATATCTTTCTGGCCATCTCCATTATCTATCAAAACCACTCCAAAGTATTTGTATTCTTTTGTGTTTCAAATTATTTTCCATTAATATTCATATCTGCTGCATTCCACTGCTATTTATTATATTTTGTCTATATTGCAGGTCTCCATTCTGCAAACAGTAAAGTTGACATATATCTTTCAACACCCATTTGGTCACATTCTTTAAACCAGTGTCTTAACGTTGAGCTTATATAAATTTTAAAAAGAGTAGAAGACGGACAATAGCCTTATCTTAAACCTTTGCTTAAACCTTAAAAAATAGTCGTGTTTTAACACAACTGATGTTTCCCTCCTAGAAATTCTTAATGGCATTCAGATATTGTCGATGCGGCCAATTGTCAATTACAAGTTCCGTAACGTAAGCTATATCTTTTTCCATTAACTGTTTAATGCAAATCACATTATGACGCGTGACCTTCCTGGTCTGAAACCATCTATATTTTCCAACCTTCAAATTCATCTTCTACTCTCTTTCTTTCAAAACCTTATCATACAATCTACTGGTGATGGCTATTTCACTGTGACCTCTATAATTTGTACAATTTTTTTTACTTCTCTTTTTGTGAATAGAACTTATGTACGCAATTTTCCATTCACTTGGTATTGGTTCTCCGTTCAAACATACATTAAACATTTTCATTAATAATTAATTATATATATAATTACCATGTTTTGGGCTAACTTAAACAGTTCAACAAATAAACCTCGAGTCCGGCTGCCTCATTATTTTTCATTTTAACTCTTATTTTACTTTATCCATAGTAAAAGATTTACATTTAGCTTATGTTTCTAAATTCTTGTCTTTTCTCTGTTAGCAGTGCTTCGTAAAGTGTTTTCACTTACACTATTCAATTGAGTCAATCATCTGTACATCTTTCTTATTTGTTTCTACTATTTGTATTATTTTCCAAGCCTCCTTTAACTTGAAGCTTCCTAATAATCCTTCTATTTGAATACATTTTCTTTCCCAAAATTCGTTTTCTTCTTCGATCACTTGTCTTTATTAATTAGGAGTATCTTCTATAAATCCGTCGATTCTCTAAGTCCTTGGCAACCGACCATCTATTACACAATTCTTTCTTTTATTTAACTAGATCTTCTAATTTTTCATACCATCAATAATTTTAATTTCTTCCTTTCCTATTCTCTTCTCTCCAAGACTTTATTTTACTGTTTCATGTATATAAGTCTTTTAATTATTGTACATTTCCTGAAAGTAATATATTTTGTGAAAAATTTTGATATTTGACCATGTTTACAATTTCTATATTTCATTTAGTTAATTCGTAGCTTCGTACTAAATTTTTACATTAATTTTTTTTATTGTAAATGAGATAAAAAAGAAAGTGTTTCATTATTCAACATTCCCACTCTGTCTTTGATGATATAATTCCAATTTGTGTATATTATATATATATATATATATATATATATATATATATTATAATTTATTAGAACAATTCTATATAAACTCCTGAACAAAATTAAGGTATCAGAGAATCTCGTTATTATTTGTTATTTTTCAAAATTTTAAATCATTAACCATTTGATGCAGTGGGCCTAAGATATCCTTTGTCACTACTAATAAACAATTGCAATTTTTTGACAAATGTAAAGTAACATTTTGCATTTCCTTGTCAATAAAATATTACAGAATATTTGACGCTATTTAAAGTGATTTTTAAAAAACTATAGATTTAGTTAATTTCATTAATTGTATGAAGGAATTAAAGTAGAAAATATGGATCGTCCACGTTATGTAAGAGCAGAAGTAGTAGTGAAGATGATAACTCTAGTTAATAATGGACGTTGCCAACGATATAATAATGACCTTTATTTCCAACAGACTTATAGCCCAATAACAGGAAAATACAAAATACCTAACTGAGTTCAGACAAATGTGTGACAGATATAATAAAAAAAAGTAAAGCTAATTCAAACTAAAGTTAGTCAGAAAAGCAAGCAGAAACAAAAATTACTAAAAATACATATATGGTATACATGCTAAGCAAACAAGTCACCAAATTCGTTGGCGCTTTTACTTAAAATATAGACCGATGTTTTCCTGAGAATATTAGTCCGCGCCCTTAGCGTCACAATGGACATATTGCACCTAGAGTTCAGACGGGGCACTAAAAAACAAACGATGCAGTAACGAAGGACAGTCAACACTGTTACCAAGGATGCCATGTAGCATCCCACCACAGAGGGACAAAGAGGACATATTATGCTCAAGAAGCAACTCTCCCTGCGACACACCTCTTTGTGGGTAAGCACCACTCCTCTTGAAGGTAAGGAATTTTAAAAACCTTCGATGAATGCGCTCCGACTTCAAGCACTCACAAGCATATACATATCGGAGACCAGATCAATGATGCATACTCCAGTTTGCTTACAACGTATAACAACGATATGTTGCTAACTTATTAAAAGTTAACCAATTAACAATTAATCGAACGGTTAAACGTTTCGATGAACATCCAAGTTACTGTAGAACTTTGGTACAAGATCGTAAGAAGTCTAAAAATGCAAAAGGCGGGCAATACCTTAGGCAAGTCGCCTTAAGAAACATATATTCTGCCAGTTGAGGTACCCATAGACCCACAATAGCGTGGAAATAAAATGACACCATCAACTTTGCATCTACTGGGGAAGCGTCGTGCAACTATCCGACAGCAATAGTGACGCAGCCGGCCAGGTAGACCGATCTTGGTCCCCTGATAAATAATGTGTACACAACCGCATAATGTACACAAAATAATAATAAACATAAAACGCATAATAGACATAACATACATTCCAAATGAAACCAAAACATTTTTAATTTTAATATTGTTAAACGATTAAAAGAAGCTATTGCGCCACTGCTCGCCAGGAAATATGGAATTACCAGACTGCATTTTGCAAAGGAGCACGCAAATTGGATCATTGACGACTAGAAGCGAACTTTGTTTTTACACGAAACAAGAGTAAGCCTTAATTCATCTGACGGGCGTGAGCGAGTCTAGCGAAGACAAGGAGAGGATCCCATTTTGTGGCGAATCAATGAAATTTTGGAGGAATTTCTTTAGATGGTCGCACAGATTTGCTTCCTATATGGCGGAGACATATGAATGCATATTTCTACGTAAAAAAATCTTAGTAAAACATATGATGCCATTTGTTATTTATCGCTAACAATTTCATATTTATGCGGGATAACGCTAACATAGGTCCCACGTTACTAGAGAGGCACCTTTGATTCTTTAATATTTGAACTATAGACCACCAACTTTTCTTTCAAAAATTTTCATCGGCACCGTTTCATTGATTTGACATTATTATTTCTTTCTGTTATTTATTTATGTTTTTTTTTTCGACAATAAAATTTTAATTTGTTAACATTTAATTATACCACAGATTGAATGATTTAAAACTTTGAAAAAATAAAAATAATGAAGAGACATTTTTCCATTGCGTTAATTTTATCTAATAGTTTATAATATAGTAAAACACATTCACGAAAAAAATTAATTTTAAGAAAACTTCCCGTAACCGTTGGCGACCATTACACTTTCGTGTTTAGAATTGACTTTCGCTGTTAAACATAAGATAGGTGTTTTACAAGATAATGCGGGCGTCCTACATACGGGTAAAAGTCTAATAGCCGTTTTAAACCTGACAGATACGCAGTATTTCAACACGTTAGGGATATTCTTTACGAGCGGCTACCGCGTTTCCTGCGATTTTGAAGGGATACGAACGCAAATCGTAGCCTACCAGGGTTTTCCCAATGGATAACTTGCTATCTTATAGACTAATTCAACACCCATATCTTATACTCGTCTCTATATGGGAAACTATCAATTTACAAAGACAAATGTAAAAGATTATTATATCATTTAGAACACACTAACAGAATAAAATGAAATATTTGGAATCAAAATATTGAAAAATAAAAAAATTATAATAATAATTTCGCATTTCCTTTTGAATTTAGCTATATTTTTTTATTTCATTAATTTTCATCAAAATTACAGTGTAGCTTTTTAGTTTAATCTGCAATTAATTGAATATAGTTATCGCAACGTAAAACCAACTTTTTAAAGCGATATTTATAATATATTTATCTCAAAAATAATATTCACTGTTAAATTCCAAAGAAGAATCTTCCGAAATAGATAAATTATCCAAAATGTGTACATTAGGTAAAACATAAGTTAGTGAATGTTGACCGTCCAATTACATGAATATATATATATAATATATATACATAGTTACACACATACACGTATATATACACCGCTCAAAATAATTAAGGGATATTTGGAAAAATAAATAAATAATGTAGCACCTCGCAGATATATTTATATTTAACTACAACGTTTTTAAATAAGAAACCGAACACATTGACGCTTTTGAACTTGTTCGTGCACATTATAAAGCTACTAAGGCACTGTATTGAATAAATATCATTAAATGTATATACAATTATGAGACTTTATAAGAAGTTTTATTGATAAAATGACGAAAAGTCTATTGTTAATAATGTGTATGATCTCCACGAACGGCAATAAAGGTTTGACATTTCATCAGCATTGATTGAATCAAGACATCAAAAAATTCTTGTGGAATATTATTTCATACCTCTATCAGAGCAATTTGAAGTTCCTTCAACTCGTAATGTTGGTTACAGATAGAGGTTCGGATATGGTTAAAGCTGGAAAGTTACTAAAACAATTCTATTGCTTCATGCTCCATGCATGTCATCTTGTAGCGGAATTTATTAGAAACAGTTATCCAAAAGTAGACCAATTTTCAGCCACCACAACCGGTACTGACGATATGGGGAACGTGGCTTAAAACTGTTTTGTATTATGAGAAATTTTTACACATTAGTAAACCTTGTATATTAAATTTAAATCCACAAGATGTTTAAACAATTTCAGTAAGTCAGCGGCTGGTTTCAGATACCGAAATCCATACTCGAATAGAGCAAATTTCCAAAAATTATTCAATTCTTTTACATACTATTTCCAAATTAGAGAACATCAAGTTGTCATTACATGAAGCGCTAAATATAGTATATTACCTGTAGGAAGATTAACAGCCGATAATTTGTGTGCGGTTATAAATAAGAATCCCGATTTTCAAACTATAGGGCGTAGAAACAAGAGTTTTACCGAAAACCAAGAGCGCGAATATGATACGAACGTCCTTTTTAAATTCGCGAACATCACATCATTAGACGCAGAACGCTCCTTTTCTAAATACACCAACATATTTTCACCTCGCCGTAGGAGTATGACTGAGTCAGCACTGGAAGGCATACTAATGACACAATACTATAGCGAATTTTGCGTCACTCTACAACAACAATACAAAAAAAAAAATTAATTACATTTATTATTTTTAATGTTGATAGTAACTGAGCCGTACGCTATTGCGAAAACACACGTTCCTACAGCCTTAGTACGTATAGTCTAGCTTGGGTCTCTTATTAGAATGTGCTTTCATATTTTTAAGTAGCGGACGCCAAATAGATAGAAATCGTTGATCATCATCTCATTCGTTCAAGTGATTCGGACGATTTTCTATCTTTATAGCCTCCCTCATTATTTTCGCTTGTAAACGTGTATTTTTAGTGAGCATCCTCGTATTTTCGAAATCTATTTTGTGCCCTTTCATAATAAAACTTTACGCTAAGCGTTAGATTCTCGTTTTTGTATCGCTAATATATTGGGTCTGGGAAAAAGTTCGTGGCGTTTTTTCAGTAAAATTCAACTGGTCCCCGCATGGCGCGTGGACGAATTCATTTAAACCGAATATGCTCCATTATTATCGACAATGTTTCGCCATTTTTTTGGTAGATCCATGATCCCATCGGTGAAAAACTTCTGTGGTTTCTGGTCGAAAAACTGAATCAAGTAGTTTTCACAGGCTTCTTTTGAAACCAACTTAATTCCATTGAGAGAGTTCTGCAGAGATCGAAACAGATGATAGTCAGAGGGTGCTATATCCGGACTGTAAGGTGGGTGCATCAAACTCTCTCAATTTTTGACGGGTCATCAAAGAAGTGTGTGGTCGGGCGTTGTCATGATGGAAGACAACACCTTTCCTATTAATCAATTCGGGCCGTTTTCTTTCAATCGCCTGGCGTAATCTCTCTAGTTGTGCACAGTAGAGTTGAGAATCAATCGTCTGACCAGTTGGAAGTAGCTAGTAGTGGACGATTCCCCTCCAGTCCCACCATACACACATCATCACTCTTTTTGGCGTCAATGTTGGCTTAGCGAACGCTTGTGACGGCTCACCATCCTTTATCCACGATCTTTTACGCTTCCGATTATCGTACGTAATCCATTTTTCATCTCCGGTTATTAAACGTTTCAGAAACGGCTCGATTTCATTCCGTTTCAGCAGCGCATCGCAGATGTTAATTCGGTCCATCATGTTTTTCACGCTCAACTCATGAGGAACCCATACGTCAAGCTTTTTTTTGTAACCAGCTTTGTGTAAATGGTTCAAAACAGTTTTGTGGTCAATGCCTAGCTCCATGCCAATATCGACACTGCTGATATGCTTATCTTGTTGGACTTTTTCAAGAATTTCATCAGATTTTTCAGTGATTGGACGACCGCAGCGTGACTCATCTTTCACATTGAAATTTCCAGAACGAAAGCGAGCGAACCATTTCCGCGCAACAGATTTCGATAAAGTACCTTCACCGTACACAGCACAAATTTTATCACAAGCCTGCGCAGCGTTCTTCCCCTTATCATAATAATATTGCAGAATATAGCGAAATTTCTCATTATTCTTCTCCATTTTCAAGTGCGAATAACTTTCCAACCACTGCACCGATTACAATGTTTCTACGCTCAAACTAACGTTCGGAAGGTCATCTAAAAAACGAGACCTCGGTGGTGTCGCTGTGACTTGTTGTTCTTTAGTTATCGGCAACCAATGCCATCTATCGGGAAAAACGCCACGAACTTTTTCCCAGACCCAATATTATGTTTTTCTCTTCTGACACTAATTCTCCTGTTCATTTGGCCTATGTAAGATTGTTCGAAATCTCTATATGGAATTTTGTATACCCCTCGGCCCCCGTACGGTATTCTGTCTTTGTAGTTTCGTAGTGTATTGCCTAGCTTCCTTTTAATAGTAAATATCATGTTCACAATATGTTTTCGAATACACAACTGATACGATCGGTGGTACTCTTTATTATAGTAAAAACACCCTCAGTGTCGGTTCGTTCTGACCTTCCGGTTTTGTTCTTTGATATTTAATTGCTGTTCTGTCTCCATTTCGTATTAAAGTTTTTCGTGTTCTCTACGTTTCTATTTTCTGCGATCTTATAACTAAGGTATTAACTACTGAATAAAGCGACGCTGGGCGGATGATTTCACATTTAACTACTACTATTCCATGTGTGTAGGTTTTGTATACACTGTGTCACAAAAGTCCTAAAACAGAGCATCCAAAGAGGGCATGGTTAATAGGAGTAACAATACTGGGACAAATAGATATAAGGATAGCATGGTAACGAAGATTTTACACAAACACGATGAAGCGGAAAACGTCGAATAGAACTACGATTAACGAAAGAAACAAATTATTAAATTCAGAGGAACATATTTTTACACCAGATAGTTATACAGTTTCTTCACTATGTTAATCTTAATATGTATCATAAGGTATCTGTTGGGTAAACAAAACGTAACAATATACATTACCTAGAATTGATGTTAATTTACTTGGAAAACTTGCGTACGTATTAATAATTTAATTCTAAGTAACTACTACTAAGTAACTGGTGCATATTATAATGTCCACCGTATTTGATTTAGTGGAATAAATATCTAAATTAATCAAATTCTAAAGCTTTCATTTTTATTCGTCTTACAAAATGAATAATATTGCCCTCGATCTCTTTCATATTACTTTCGACTTGTAAAGTATTTTTAGCAAAAGTACCGGAATGTCGTCACTTTATCCCCCAAAGAATTGTCTGACAATTTAATTGTGTTTGATAACAAAAGTGATGCGCTTTTATTATTTAGTGCTTACGAAGAAAAGACAAAAGTAAAGACGAAGTTATTAATTAAATCGTGAACCAAAGATATACCATGGATTAATTTTCATTAAAGGAAAATATTTTCGATTTATTCAACGGATGCACCTTTTAATTTAGTAAATGAAATAATATTTGCCCACTGCGAATAGTCAGTTAATTATCAGAGTGAATAAATTGGAAATGTTTTTGGTTTCTACGATGAAAGCACCTTGAAAAAAATGAGTAGGCATATGTCGGTTATTTTAATTTAATTTGTGAATTTATGCAAATATTGTTTTATTTATTAACAAATGAAGATGGTGTGTCAAGTAAATAAAACTAGTATTTTTCATATATCGTTCTGTTCGAGTTCAAAAGAGGAGAATGCATCGGAATCTTCTATAACCAATTATGCCGTTTACGAAGGAAATGTAATTGGAGAGAGTACAGCACGGAAATAGTTTTCTTGATTTGAAAGTCGTCATTGTGACTTTCTTGACGTTCTGAAAGACCGTCGAACATTGGTAAAGATCGTCTGAATGCTTTAACGCCTTACAAAGAGGATGTATTTTTGATTAGTTCATGTATTTTTTTTGTTAAAAATATAATAAATTTTCGTTCAATAAAAACGTTTCGAACGTATGTATCAACCTGATGAAATATCGAAACTTTGAATTTATCATTCTTTTAATTCATTCATTTATTAATACATTTATAGTCTTAGTAAGCAAATATTTCATAAAATCTAGTAGTTATCGCTAGCATGTATTCGAAGATATGTACATCTCATATAAATTAGATTTAAAAGAATCATATAATCCAAGTAATTTAGAGAGCGATATTACTATCATGTATTTACACGCTTTTTAAAAACGAAATATTAAGGTTAAATAAATAAGAAAGAACCGGCCATGGGTTTATTTGATTACACGAAGTTGTCCATTCAGACTGCAGTTTGCAAGCATCTCAGCCGAAGACAGTCGTGTCGGCCGTTAAATAAAATTAACCTTCACCAGCTTATTAAATGAATAAGCAACACTATACATATTTGGAGCGTCGAGGTGAGGAACAAGGAATATCGTACCCCATTTTAGGTGTAAATGGTCCCAAAAGAATAAATAATATATTATAATGACAGAAAGATAAAGAAAACGTAAGAATATGAAAACGCGATTTGCTTTATTTAAAAAGAATTAAATTGAAAATAATTCAAAAATTAGTGTTAAAAAGAATAACAAATCAAGAATAAATAGTAATTTATGAGAATAC
This sequence comes from Dermolepida albohirtum, assembly GCA_031893035.1. Classification (NCBI taxonomy): domain Eukaryota; kingdom Metazoa; phylum Arthropoda; class Insecta; order Coleoptera; family Scarabaeidae; genus Dermolepida; species Dermolepida albohirtum. The sequence continues at coordinate 19,244 of JAVIWB010000402.1, forward strand.
ATTAAATAAATTAAATAATAAAAATTTATGATTCTACAACTCAATGTGAAAGAAAAGGTTTCATCACCACTTAAGCATTAAATATATTAATTAAATTAAAAAAAAGAAATTAACTCGGTTTTAATCCAAATGTATAATAAATAAGAGAAATATAATATGAGAACACTTAGCTGATATTCCCGGAAAGGAGACGTTGATTTCAATGTTGGCGAAATCTAATCCAAACGGTGGCACATCGGTACTCCCAAAAGATGTAAAAAGATGGCAGATTAATCAACTAAATATACTAAAATCGGTGCTTAAAATTTGTATTCAAAACTTGTATTTAAAGCGTATACTAAAACTCGTATTTAAAGTTGTGCTCAAAGGTTTTCAATTTAGAAAACCCAAAAAGCTTTCATTGTCTTCCAAAAAAAGTATTTATCCTGCAGAAACTGTAATTGACATGTTCAAAACTAAATTCGATACTCAACAATCAATATATAAACGTTCTACATTGAAACGGCTATAAATAAAGATGTTAATTATCCAAATTTATTCTGTTTAAAAGCATGTACTTTATGTTCAGAAATTTAAGAGAAAGTATATGACTTGACAAGACTAGATTGAATACGCGTTCTGAAACTGATCGTGGGAATAAACACAACCACCTCAAAACAAGGAAAGTAAAACACACGATAACGATAATAAACCCACGAAAGAAGAAATTAAACAAATGAAATTACTAATTTTAAAACAACTCGAAAACGAAACGCTAGTAAAATATTTAATACTTATCAAAAGTAATCTATAAAACAGGGCTGAAACAATATGCAAGAACACACATGAAACTTAACATCAATACATAACCCTCAAACAATAATAATACGATAACATGTGAGTGAAAAAGAAAATTATTACGCCCAACAACAACAAAAAAGAGATAAACTCAATTAAAACGTGAGTTCTAGACCAAAAATTAACTTAACTCTAGAAATACGAGCAAGGAAGTCATGGCAAACCTAAAGATAAAATGCATTAAAGAGTACTTAGGTGTAAGAAACAATGGGATTTAAAAAGAGCTTTTAATATGTAAAGTATAATCAAATGAATAGTAAATTTTTCATAGTGAACAATTAATTCTAGCTTACATAATAAAAAATAGATGATACATATGGAGGAGTAAAGGAAACCATAATTAATAGAGGTAACAATGCTGCGACCAGTACATATCAGAATAACACAGCAACAAAGGTATTACACAAACAAGATTAAGTGAAAAGTTGTATAGAATTATGATTAAAAAAAGTAACAAATTATTAAGTATAAATGAACTCATTTTACACCAACAACTGGTTTATATTCGTTGATAATATCCTCTGCACCATAAATTATTTGTTTTAAATAACTCCAGTAAAAGAAATCCAGTGGAAATAAATCTGGGGATCGTGGTGACCTCTAATACCAGAATAAATTCCACTCCATCGACTAGGAAACTATTCTGTTGAATAATTTCGAACAGTGTTGCGGGCGGGACAACCATCTTGTTGATTTTTTGTAAATGGATATCTGGAAGCCACTTGATAGTAGAAAGAATTTATGTCTGGAAAACATTTCTCTGTTCTCAAGTTACCATCGTTAAAAGACCATTTTAACATATATTTACCTTTTATCGTTTATTAACTGTTCATTACACCTATGTGATTATCATTACGTAATATGGTACAATATAATTCAGAAATCTGATATTCTTTTATGCAACTCTCTACAAGGACGATGTCTATGTACTTTACCCGGTATGAGATGTAAATAAATTGGGGAGAATAACGTAATGCGTAAGAAGTATTGGTAAGAGAAACACATTGTGGCTGTAGACTTTATATGTAGATACTTGCCCAGTATATGTTATTAACAATTTTAACAGCTCCTAGACAGACAACGAACAGCTTTGAATAGCTGTTGGGGGGCAATTAACAGCTCATATCAGTTATTTGACAGGTAATGTACAATTTCGATCAGCTGTTGGATGTAATTTCTGACATCGCTTCCAGTTTCGCCTCAATCAACAATTTTTCTGTAATATTCTATCACAACAATAGCTACGTGCAGGCTTCCTAAATAAAAAAGATATTAGTGTGTTCTAGTCGAGTCTTATTTCCCTCAAAACTATTTTCGTATTTATAAATTATAAGCGTATGTAATGATAATCAATTTACAATGGAAATTGTGTGTATTCTAAAAATGAAATAAAAGCGATCTACTGCTTTTATTATAATAAATAATTATAAACATATATTATAAAATAATAGCTCTATCTTGATTTTTCAGCGACGGGTTGATTCTTTGTTAATAACTACGATAACGTTGATGGCACTCTTCAGAATTTTTACAACAAAAATATTACTCTCTTGGATTAATCTGTTCCCAAATCTCGTCTAAACCACAAGAATTATTGTCCATCTTGGTTCTCTCCTACTGTTAGAAAAAAATCGAAATTGAAATCTTATTACTATAAAAATGGAAATCAACATAATGTAATTATTAGAAACTTGAATTCAAAAGAGTTCGAAGATTGGTTAAGGCTGACCTCAAGTTAGTTTTCAATTCCTATAGTCGCAGGATTGGATCAAACTTTATCGCTGATTCACAGTCCATTTGGCAGTTTTTCCGCACCAGGAAAGACATTACCAGATTTCCTGGCAAACATCATGACTCTGTTAAAGAGTATAGCGACCCAGCATGTATTGTTAACAAATTTACCACAACTTTTCCTAACGTTTTTCTACCAAAAACCTGATGCTTTTGTCGTACCTGACTTAGCTTCTAATTTTCCACCTTTATGTTTACTATCTGTTTCTCCGGCTAAGATAATCTATGGCATTAAAAGGTCGAAGAGTAGGTTAACTGCTGATGATGATGGCATTCCTTGTTTCCTAGTGACTGACTGTGCCTATATTTTGACTGATGCTTTAAGTAAGATTTTCAACTTAGTTATCCGCAAGTTCATGTTCCTTGACATTTGAAAGATTGCTAGAATTTCACCAAATTTTAAAAAGGTCGTCAGTACTGACCTTCATAAATATAGACCTGCTGTTGATATCTTCACTTTCGCAAAAGTGTTTGAAATGTTAATTTACAGGTATGTCTCATATGGCAATACACCACATATTTCTACTGCACAGTTGGATATATGTCACAAAGATGTACTATAACCAATTTGACACTAATATCTCAGCAAATAGCTCAATCTGTCGATGCTGGTGACCAATCTGGCATTATTTACACAGACTTTTACCAATCAAATCAAATATTATACTTATCGAATTCTGTTGAGAATATTAAGTATATTTGTTCTGAAACTAATCGTAGGAATCGGTAGATCCTTGCTTCAGTTTTTTTTTTATTTAATAGAGTCAATTATGTAGACTATAATGAGTTTATGTCTCGCTTTTGCTGTTGCACTTCGGGAGTACCGGAGGTAACAAACCTTGGACCACTTTTGTTTAATATTGTCGTAGATGACCCTATTATGTTTATCGATTGCCCTGTATCAGTCCACGACAATGACATTAAGATTTATCACAGAATTTAGTCATTGTCTAATGCTAACTTATTGCAAACAAATGTTAACAACTTATAACTGGTGCTTGTATAATAGTCTAATACTAAACACAAATGTTTCTGGTGTCCTATTCTAAACAGATCTCTAGAATTGAATGGGGATTTCTCCTAGATCCCCGACTAAAGACTCGGGTGTGACATATGATGAAAAAATTACTTTCTCTGATCGTTCTTGATGTGACGGCTGCGCCTTCTAGATCTCTTGTATTTATTATTTGTACATGCAAATATTTCGAAAATACTGACTACCATTAAGACGTTTTCTTTGTTCGTCATGTCATTTCTAAGGTCTAATATGCATCCATAGTCTGGTATCCCTTCCATGGTATTCGAGCTAACCTCTTAGTGCGAATCCGGGGTAAATTTTTGAAATATCTTTCGTTTAATGGGATGGACGTTATCCTGTGCTTGGAACTTATAACGGGCTGCTTGGGCGATATGATATCGTCTCATTCTCTGAAAGGAGAAAGACCATTAGCGCTCTATTTATGTTGAACGTTGTTATTGGTATTATATATCGGATTCGTCGTTGTCAAATATTGACATTTTGTTAAAGGCATCTATGAAATTTCAATCTTCTTAGAATGGATTATATATATGCTTTTGTAAGTGAGGTAATACATTAAACATATCAATTATGTATTAACTATTGTAGTTGTATTGTGACTTCATTGTTTTCTGCCCACTTCTGAATTTTATCAGTTGGTCACTATTATTATTATTATCATTAAAATAACAATAGAAAATACAATATTCATATCTAGTTGTACTAAATGTATATTATATTTATCAAATATTATGTATGAACGAATTGTTGACTACTTGTACAATTGAACAATATATCAGGCGTTCTTGTACAGCTTTACGGTTCGTGACGGTCACAAGAAGTTTGGGATATCCAACTACATTTGTACTGACAACAGGCTACGCAACGTTTACATTAAAATCGACAAGTACATTAAATTGGTTTTGTTGTTTAAACGTGTCTTACAAATAACCTATATGTAGGTCAACAAAGATTTTACCAAAAATATTAGAATGTCTGTGAGCTTCATAATTTCGTTTAGAATTTTTAAAGACATGTACTGAAGATTAAGCTGCCTAAGCCATAACACACTAAAATATCGAATATAAAAGTAATGGTTAATAATTACTTTTTTTAATGTGAAATAAAGTATTTAGTATAGTATATACATATCATATATTGGTATAGCATTCAATAATAGAATATTGCTAATAGTAAATAAATACCGCGTTTAATTGCATTTAATGGTTATTGCATACAGCAAAATATTACCAAATAAAAGAACCAACTTTCTATTATAATGTTATCGTTCCAATTATATTCAGTTGGGACGAAGTTACTTGGTCGTGAATCTAGCAGGTGTTTCCCCTATCGCGTAGTAATTAACCGAACTATAAGATAGCAGGTACCAGACCCTTACTAAAAACACTTCGAAATTCGTACTTGTTTAAATTATTAAATCGCGATAATTACTAAACAAATTACATTTTAATAATCTCACATAAAAGATATAAATTTATCATTTAAAAGTAAATGAATATTTTAATTCTATAAGTCTTTCCATCTTTTATTGCTATTAATATTTATTCAAGCAAATAAAGACCAACTGTGTTTCTTAAACGGTTGTAGTAGGCGCAGTCAAATCATTAATAGGTGTCTACGTAGCACATCGTTCTTACCGCTAAGTAAAAACATGTAGTATTATACCATTATAAGGAAAGATCATGAACATTATTTCCATTATTCTTCCGCTGTTTAGATTCTGCAATAATACCATTCTTACCACAAGTACAAAGGGTACTAGGAAAGTTTTGCAGTATGACGCAAGAATGAATCGTAGGATGCTGCATGTTGAAACATGTTCATACGTGCATAGTAGCCGCCGTGCCATGTCGATGGGCTCAGTTATTCAGGCGAGTGAGCTATCAATAGATAAAAGGTACTTCAGGCCTAAATGCACCAGCAATTCGTTTGATTCTGCATGATCATTTGCACGTGAAGAAACTTTGTTCTCTTTGGGTGCCGCATCGAGTGACTGAAGAGCAGATGACACGACGTGTGACTTGGTGCCGGGAGGTACTAAAAAAGTTTAATAAGGAACAATCTCGGTATGTGAACAATATCGTGACAGGTGACGAGACTTGGCTGTACTATTACGATGTGCCGACCAAAGCTCAAAACAAAGTTTGGGTCTTTGATGATGAGAACACACCCGTAGTTGTCAGAAAACCCCGATCTCTGTATTTTTCAAATCGAGTCGAAATGTGGAACGCGTCGTTTTGGACACACAGAAAACAGTTACAGTTAAGTGGTGTACTTAACAGTACCTGCCTAAAGTCATTGGATCTATGAAGAATCTGCGGCTAAAGTCAAGAATGGACACTTGGTTCCTCCATCACGATAATGCTCCAGCTCACCGCGTCAAAGCTTGCACCGAATATTCGACCATGACAGGATTGAAACTTCTCGAGCACCCTCCCTACAGTCCAGATCTTGCTCCCTGGGACTTTGTACTGTTCATGCATGTGAAAATGAAGCTAAACAAACAAATAAACAAAGCTGTATTGCAAAACTTTCCTAGTACTCTTTGTACTCGTATATACTAGGAATATCATGAGTGTGAAGGTGTTTAGCACTTCTGAGTACTAAGTGAGCATACTGAGTATCTTTAAAACAGATTTTCAGAGGGGGCTTATCTGCATTCATATACCTGACAACTTTAAAGATGCTATCCAGAACGTCATTGGAACAGACTTGTTATCGAGAGCAATGGAAGGAGTTTCAGAATTATACGTTATTACGTTTGAGATTATTTCTATATTAATCTCATTCACTATTTCTTCAAAAACGACATCACTTCAGACAGGATGATCAGTAGTCATTGAATTAGAGTTTAATTTAGAAACTTTTCTCTGTAAATTCAATATTAAATTCTCTAGATTTTTAAGTAGTTGATTCTGCTCAGGCATATCAAAGTAAATAAAAACGATAATGTGCCAAATATATAATTAATTAAATAATTTGAATTATACACATGCCATTAGAAATGACAAAATTGAAATTGACTAAGGAACTGCACTTTTAGAAGTTCGCAGTTTATATAGTTAGGCTTGGATTTTCTACACTCTTTATTTTATAAAACAAGAATGGAGTATACCGGTGTATTAAAATTTTGTGTATGTGATTGTTATAGAAACCCGTTTTATCATTAATTAATGACATATTATTTTATTGGAATTAAGTTAATACATCTTGTCGTTTACTTGCAAAATATATGTGCCCTTTCTCTTGAAAATGCCTATTTGGGAAAATGTATATGTGATTAAAATAATTTGATTCTTTTGACCGTAAATCCAGGCCACAAAATACAAAGTTTAACAAACCGCAAGTTCATCCATTATCCGAAATATTCGAAAATAAAGTCCGACAGACGATTGTAATTTCGTTCGCCATACCTCACATAATAATGGTGTGTTGTCTGCAAATTGAAATTGTTCTCGGTAAGTTTCAAAAGTGTGACAATTTTCATACAAAATGCGGAATGAAAAATAGTATATAGGCACATATATTAATTACATATTGACAGATAAATGAGATTTAGAAAAATAAATACATTCTTCGTTACTGATCGATTTACATTTTTTAATGGAACATGTCTACAGATATTTATAAATCATTTATAAAAGATTATTTATGTGAAGTAATGTTCTCTAAAAGAGTGTGACGTATGATTTGGCTTTTTGTATTAAACTAATATCGACTTCTTTTGCGTAATTAAAGATGCGTCACCTGCAAATTTAAATTCGAATCCAATTTTACAATTCATATATGTAAATATGAGCAGTGAAATTATATTACGACAGATAAGCATATCTTCCTAGATAACACTTCTTGTACTAGAAGTTTTTGCCATGAGATCCACAGTCAACTTAATTCCCATAACAATTCTTAAAGTATGAGTCATTCAAAAATTAACTTCGTTTTTCTTTTTTCGTGGAAATCGACAACAATTTTTTTACGGTTTATATGTTTTATTCAATCATATATTGACCATCTTGTTTCAATACGATTTTGCCATCTTTCTGGTATTAGAATAATTCCACGCTCGTAAAACGTCTGGTATTCACTTGCAAAAACATTGACCCAAGTAAGTTTTAATTTTCTCATTGGAACTAAATTTTTTTCATCTAAAAAATTCAAACTGGTATATGCTTCCACAATAAATTATTACTATTATAAGCATCAACATTATGCCATTGACAGAGTACAGCGTCGCTTTTTGAAATTTTTATCCTACGAAATTGATAGATTCTTATCCAATGAGAAACACTAACTACGAAGTTCTGCATCACAATATAGGTTCCCTCTTGGTACGTAGGTAGATGTATAGTGCCCGTTTTCTATTTAAGCTTATACATAATTAGATTGATTACTCGGAGCTGCTAGCGAATGTTGAATTTTGTGTTTCCCAGATAGCGACGCGCAATGTGCTTACTTTCAAGGAATCACTAGCTAAGATAAATACATATATTAGTTAAAGCGCCAGTCCAACATATGTATGTGCCATAACGCAAACATTATTTATAAAGATATTTTTGTAGGTGGGGTGGTGAGTCGTGAAAATGCGTAACTAAATTTACTTAGTTTATTTTCGTTCTTTTTATTGTTGCATATATATATTTTTAATAATATATATTTACTTATAATTACAAATGCATGCACGTATTTAAAGACAAGTAATCAATATTATCCCGTAATTGGATTCCTGGGCAAATAAAGGTTATTATTATTATTATATTCACTCAACCCACATATCTATGAGTTCAAGTTCGGACTGTACGTGGCTGATGCTGGGGTGCTATTATATATCACAAAATGGAAAATCAGTACAAACTCGAGTACATTTTATATCTTAGGAATTTTATTGTTTTCATTATTATTAATATCTACACGTCTAAATGCAGATGTTTTTTTTTAATCACCCACATTAGTCATCCACGTTAATGTGGAGTGAGGTTATATATCAACTTTAAGTGATTAAGTTAATCAGACACAGACTTCGTCAAATTTATCTTAAATGCAGATGATGCGTCTGCAATAGGCGAAAGCCTAATTTTATCTGAGATGAAATGTAACATATATTATATATATATATATATATATATATGAGAGAGAGAGAGAGAGAGAGATAAATATAATATATATTTATATATATTATATTTATCTCTCTCTCTCTCTCTCTCTCTATATATATATATATATATATATATATATATATAGAGAGAGAGAGAGAGAGAGAGAGAGAGATAAATATAATATATATTTATATATATTATATTTATCTCTCTCTCTCTCATATATATATATATATATATATGAGAGAGAGAGAGAGAGAGAGATAAATATAATATATATTTATATATATTATATTTATATAAATGAAAGGTGTTCCAATAAGACATTTCATTTTCAATAGCCCGCCATTTTAACAGTTGTCATGACTCAACCTGTAACTACTTGACATTCGAGTGGAATTGTGGAACGCGTCGTTTCGGACACACAGAAGACAGTCACAGCTAAGTGGTTTACTGAACAGTGCTTGCCTGAAGTCATTGGATCTATGAAGAAACTGCGGCCAAAGTCAAGAATGGACACCTGGTTCCTCCATCACAGTAATGCTCCAGCTCACCACGCCAAAGCCTGCACCGAATATTTGATCACGACAGAATTGAAACTTCTCGAGCACCCTCCCTACATTCCAGGTCTTGCTCCCTGCGACTTTGCACTGTTACTGCATGTGAAAATGAAGCTAAAAGGGAAGAGGTTTTCTAGTGATGAGGACCTTCTGCGGGCTTGGGACAACGAGTGTGCTTTACTCCCTAGTGAAACTTGGCAGAACTAGTATAAAGATTGGTTTCGGAGATGGAGAGGTGTATTGAGTGTAGAGGAAATTACTTTTAAAAAATTAATTAAACAAAGTTGTATTGCAAAACTTTCCTAGTATCCTTTGTAAGAAATGAAAGTGAAAATTTATTAAAGATGTGAAAATTACCTAATTTTAATATTCACAAAAATTTTAACACTTAAATATACAGTGATGTACACAAAATATGGACAAAATATTAAACTTTGCGGAAAATCGTACTTTTAAACGCCCAAAATGATCAAAAGGTAAAATAAACCCCTAATAACTTTCCTTTTTTGTCTCAACAAACAGCTAATAACTTTTGTTATGTTGCATTCATCGTAAATTTTTGAAGTGTCTTACTTTCAATATCGGCAGAGTTTATCCACAGAAAAATGTCATAGAATTAATTGCTTTTACAACATAACATATCATTAAGTACAAGAAGGACTGCGCTTTGTAAAAGGTTTTTATAACAATATTTACTGTTCCTTTTAAATAGTTGATCGTATGTGTTTTTTGATATCCGATATTAATATCCAAGAACTATTTGACATTTATGATGTAGATTGTGAGAAAGAACGTTTTGAGGCCAACACCAGTCTATATTTTGTCTTGGACGTCCTACAGAATTTCGGAAGACATATTTACTTAAGCGAATACTTCATTTAATATTTTTCGTTTTTTTATAATGAATAATATAAACCACGGATATGTAATAAAATAATACTTTTGTATTTGTCGTGTGACTAGGCTCCTGCTTGTAAGAAATAATAAAGCACTGTATAATAATTTCGTATTCATTTAATTTTCATTCAAGGCATTTAATAATCATAGCATAGTAAATACCGTATATTGGCGAACAAACAAAACGATACAGCTTTAATCATTTCATTATGCTGTAATAATAACTAACTTTATAGTAATAATATATGTACATATGTCGCTCATATGTATATCAAAAATAAAAGGACGGCAGATAATTTGCTTTAATTACATGACTTCGCTTCGTACTTGAAATAAAAATTGCATATACTTCGCAAGCAATTATAATTCAATATGGAATCACAAATTACAAGAGCACGTACATTTTTAGCAAATATTGTTCATATTTACATTTTAGTAGAGTTATGTTAAAATAAATACACACAACTGTACATAAAAGCAGTGAAAAAATTCACCGACTACTTGAAAAATACCAACTCTGCTTAAATATTATACGGGTTGTGACTAGAATTGTGTAGTTGTATCTGCCCGACAGGGACAACAAGAGAAGTTCCCAGTACGTATGTATATCGTCTGTCTGTAAACCGCCGACTATCGTCGTTGTTACAACGATGGGATATACATGCCTGCGCAGTAATTGATAATATAATAATAACAATTATATCGAACGTGCGAAGAGCTAAAAAGCAACAATTGGCCGACAAAGTAAAAGAGTTTATTGGTAAGTATACAGGTTCAAAATACGATGGCGCGAAAATAACATATTTCGTGAATGACCCAATCCTTGATGAGCTAGAGCAATACGAATCGTGAAAAATAAGTAAACATTGTTGAACACAGAAATGAAAATGTTTACATCACATACTAAATTTAAACTTGTATTTTCTATATACTTTCATTTTTGTTAAAATTATTCTCGAGAAAAAATGGTTTTGGATATCTTTTGTTATCGTATAAGTTATTTATATTCATTACAAATATATATATTCAAAAACATTGTATAATAGTTCCATATTTTCATATAAAGTATTTAATGAACATAGCGTATGTAGATATCGTATACTGAAATATAATTAGAGCTGTATAATCGTATCTGCTCGACAGAGGGAACGAGAGTGGTAGCCAGTACGTACATCGTCTGCCAATAAACCGACCACTATCAATACGAGTGAATGCGTGCTATCAAATAAGACATGGTAATATAATAATAATAATTATCGAGCCTACGAAGAGCTAAAAAGAAACCATTGCCTAATAAAGTAAAAGTGACGCGAAAATAATATTCTTAATGAGAGATAAACCTTTTAGATACTAGAGAAAAATGGAGTGCGAAAAATATGTTAACACTGTAAACACAAAAAATACAAATGACGTATTATCAATTACACAATTTAAGCTTGATTTAACGTGTTTCTATATAGCTTGAAATTTATCATTTGTTCTAATCAAACAAGTAATTCGGTATTTCTGGAACAAATATAATTTATATTTATACCAGAAATGCCGAAATACATATAGAACACATTAAAAGTAGTACTACGTAACAGACTGAAAGCTATATTCGGGTCTATAGTATTATACATGCACATAATAAATTTAAATTCACTCAAAGTAAATGTATTTAAGTTTTCATTTATTCTGTTAAATATTACAAACACATCGAGCTGTTTTGAGACATCTGTCATTTCAGCAGGTGCAAATAGAAAACAATGTTTGCACTAAACTTTGAAATAAACTCTAATTCTATCACATCATTCAATTAGAAACACGACGACTGCTGAGTAAATAACTTCATGTAAACGTGTGCATTATTGACACTTTATAGTCAAAGTATCTTGAACCAACTTGCAAGTTTCAATTAATCTAAACATATCATTCCACATATATGATACATTACTGTGTACCGGTTTATTATTTTACAACGAAATTTTAAATTCAGTCAATAAGAACTTAGATATGTTTGCATTATTAATAGCATGTAGACAAAACTATATTTAATATTCGAAATTGTATAATTCTAAATCAATGCAGTCAAAAAATAGTGAACTCACTTCTATAGTTGCTGCTATATTGGCTCGCAAATTCAATAATTTTACAATTTTTATTCATGTTGAATTTTGAAGTTAACAAGACAAGAAATTATAAACTTTTTGGAAAAAATTATTTCATTTTTCGGCGTATGTTTTAGGGTATTCGTTATATTTATTCTACTGACATTCAAGTCGTTCTATTCCTTCAGAAATGTAAGCTCTATTAAAACTGTTCGAAATATACATTAGCTTCAATGATTATCTATTAATATAATTGGTTAAAACTGAAATCAAACGAACATAAATACATCAATTGGATATTGAAAAAAAATGGCAGACGATCTGTGTTGGTTTTGGAACTATATCAGACAGAAAAATGGAAAATCCAAGATTTCTGGATGTGTTTCTCTGAGCGGTGAAAAAGTTTGAAAATCCGATGGATATAGTGAATGCATTTGTAGAAGTGTTGGTAACTTCTGCTAACCTTATTCCTCCTAAGTCCTGCGAAGCAACCGTTAGCTTTTCTTCCTTCAACTGACTCTATCTGAGTCCGTTTAGTTCCCAATTGATACTGCTCGCGATTAGCCATCTAAAGTCGGATTTCTGATTTGGCCACAATGATCTTTCCAATTTCCTGGTGGGCGAACGTGCTTCAATATTAGGCGAGCTTCTAACAACTATTTCTAATTTATCCATGCGAACTTTTACTTTACCTGAGTCAAATTACACCTATTCATACAAATCCATCAAATGTACGTAATTATCGTACCATCAGTATATTGTCTGTTTGTGCTAAGATATTCGAGCATCTGTTGTATTTTAAACTTTATAATTGAGTTAATCCCTATATCTCAATGCATGGATTTATGGTTGGTCGTTTGACGGTGACTAATTTAAGTGAAATGTCTTTGAACTGACTTTGCACTCTCTTTGTAAACGCGTTGACATTATTAACCACTCTTTATTGTTTTCGAATATGTGGTCTTTCGGTTTTCCTTCTGTAGTCCTTAGTTTAATTGTTTTCTACTTAAACAAACAAATTTGTTATGTATCTTATAATGGTTTCATCTCGAACACGTCTACATATTCAGGCATGCCATAGGACTTGAAACTGGGATCTCTTCTATTTAATGACCACCTGCTGTATTTGATACGGCTAACTTACGCGGAAGATCTGAATAACATTTAAAAGATTGCATATTTCTCGGATCGTTGAGTACTAGACAACTTAAAATTCATTTAAATAAAATATAAATTTTACGAAATATTTTTATTATTTGTGTTATGAAACTCTAGAGCATTAAGGTTACGTGCGAATATTCAATATATTTCGTATTAAACAATATTTCAAAGCGCCACTGGAAGTGATTGAAATACTACCAACATATTTGTAAATTAGACTAAGTACACCTTCAATCATATTGGTACACTTTATATTTATAACAATGAATATAAAATAAATATGCGTTATTTTTACAGTGAAACTTTTAAAATTTTATATCAGAATGATATTATTTTCAACATATGCAGCATTCTCATAACGACAAATAAATTGATATGAAACATTTCCAATACACTTAATGCTTCACAGACACTAGGGATACAATATTTATGAAAATTTACTTACGTATTTGTTTTCTCCAACAAGATGACTCTGTATTTCGCGTATCACTATATAATGATCAAGTTTTTAATTTTAAATAACAAATTGATTTGAAAATGCTTGATCATAAATTTTTCGACATGCCTCATACATTATGGGATTTAGATAGAGTGAGTTTCCGGATCAGAGCAACAGATGTACGTTATGCTCTTGAAACGGATTTTTTATCAGATCAGATCATTCGCTGTATGGCACGGTAATTCATCCTGCATGAAGATGTATAGTTTTTCTTCATTTATTACGTTTAGAAAAAGTAAAATACAATTTTAACAACTTTTTTATATTCCACTTGATACATGGTGCTCCCCACAAAATATAGAGGTCTGGTACCATTCTCGTTTATGCATGACTGATGTGTAACTTCTTCTGTATAGCTTTATCACTATAACGTTCCTTGAGCCTTCGTTTAACGAAATTAACATTCTCCATCATTTCTTTAAGCCAGAATTCATCATTGAAGATCACGAGCAACGAGAACATGACTTGAAAAAATTAAATTTATTGTAAAAATTGATACTTTCAAGAAATAATTTATTAATGACAACATTTGTACCCATTTGCCTTTTTCAACCGTAAAAGTTTTGTGCATTCTATTAATAACAGGCGTGCTTTCTTCATTTTTGTGTTAACCTAGGTTTCTTGGCTTGTTTGTGACATTTGATTCCGACAGTGTACAATCGTGATTGCATAATGTGGTCAGATATATTTATATAATACACTTTTAATTTATCTAGCAGCTCTCCAATAGAAGATTTTCTATTTTCGAGTGCTGTTTTTATAAATAGCCGGTCGTCTCTCTCGGTTTTTGTACGGACACTGTGGCAATGCGTTGGTTCAAATACAGACCTGCTTTTAATAAAGCCTCTCTTTTAATTTTTTCCCATGTCACTAATAGCTTTCACTTTTCCCATTCTGAATAAATTACGAAGCTTAAATTCACCACCAAAATTAAACTAATAATAAATTCACAATGTATTATTAAAACACTTTAATACGCTTTTTAACACAAGCTCGTACAAATTTCGATTAAAATTGGATATTACTCATAGTGTTTTCCCATATTTCATTATCTGTGTTTAGACCCTAATAGCAGGTATCTCATATAAAATATATAATAAGGAGGTTTTCCTAGTATTACAATGATAATTTTTCCTAGAAATAAATCCTCTTTAAACAACTAAATCCGTTTACGACCTAAAATTTGAAATATGTATATTTAAATACAAACGGCCTGTATCACAATAATTCAATTTCCAAGTATCGTATATTCGTATGTAAGTATGTACTACTGTGGGCAAAAAATAGTAAGACTTTGTTCATAATTTTTAAATTCTTAATTTATTCTTCCAAATTCATTTCGTCCCCCTCAAAGTAATCCCCCCTGGCCCCAATACACTTGTGCCAACGTTTCTTCCATTTCTCGAAACAGTTGTTAAAGTCAATTTCCGGAATAGCCTTCAATGCGCGTAGCGATTCACGTTTAATGTCTTCAATTGACTCAAAACGGTTTCCCCGGAGCGGTTGTTTGAGTTTGCTGAATAGCCAGAAGTCACAAAGAGCTAAATCAGGCGAATACGGTGATTGCAGCACGATATTGGTTGAAAATTTGGCGAAAAACTCACGAAGAATTAATGCAGTATGCGACGGTGCATTATCGTGGTGCAAAAACCAAGAGTTGTCGGCCCATAATTCTGGCCTCTTTTTACGAATAGCATTGCGCAAACGACGCATAACACTCAAATAGTATTCCTTGTTGACAGTTTGGCCGGTCGGAAGGAATTCGGAGTGCACCATACCTTGATAATCGAAAAAAACTGTCAACATAACCTTGATTTTTGACTTGCTTTGACGTGGTTTTTTGGGCTTCGGCTCACCTTTGATACGATATTCGGCCAATTGATCGTCTGTTTCCGGGTCATAAGTGTAGATCCAAGTCTCATCTCTAGTTATGATGCTTTCCATTTTGTCTTGATGGTCGGAAAGCATTGTTTCACAGACGTCAACGCGACGCTGTTTTTCGAAAAAATTGAGTGATTTTGGAACAAATCGCGCTTTCACTTTTCTTAGGCACAAATGATCTTTCAAAATGGTTTTCACTGATCCTTCCGATATTCCAACGATGCCAGTAAGGTCTCTGACTGTTAATCGTCGATTCTCAAGCACCAGTTTCTTGATTCTATTGACGTGTTGATCATCAGTTGATGTTGATAGTCGTCCTGAACGTGGTTTCGTTATCAACGCGTTCTCGACCCTCTTTGAATAATTTGTACCAATCAAAAACACTTGCTCGCGATAAACAATTATCACCGAAGGCCTTTTGCAACATTCTGAACGTTTCGGCACCAGAAATTTGATTCCGTACACAAAATTTAATGGAACTTCTTTGTTGAATAATTTCACTCATTGTAAAAATCGCCAAATGCACTTTTTTTACTTCAGAAAGACAAGCGTATACTAAACACGAATGATTATTTTGACGCGACATTTGACACAGATGTCACTGACAGTCATACCAACCTAGAAAAAAAATATTTCGACGAATGGGTTTTCGCGCGAAATTTAAATTAAAAAGTCTTACTATTTTTTGCCCACAGTAGTGTACATATATATATGTAACCAATATAAATCAGTATAGAAACCAAGTGTGACATGAATTTTTGATTATGATTATTAAATTCTTCGTAGTATAATTGCTATGGTATTTTTCAGCATTTTTAGATTTGTCATTTGTTGTCTATTTTTGAAATATTAAAAAAATGAAAAATACCGAAATGTTCAGTTTTACATATCGTCGCAACCACTAAAGACAGAACAAAACCAAAAAATGCCATATATACGAGGGAGCGTTTTTATATTCGCGGAATGGGGGACAAGGGGTGGAAATAAAAAACCAAATTATTTTTCTTTTTCAATATATTCACCTGCAAGACGGATACATTTTTCACATCTATCAATTAATTTATTTATACCCTCATAAAAAATGACTTCATCATCGGCAGTAAATTTTTTACCCCGCAGCTCTTTTTTCATTTTCGGAAACAGGTAATAATCACTCGGGGCCAGGTCTGGGCTGTAGGATGGGTGATTCACAATTTCGAAGCCCACCTTATGCAGGGCAGCTAACGCAACGCGGCTCTTGTGGACGGGCACGTTGTCGTGCAAAAGCAGAACACATTTTGTCAATTTTCCCCGTCTTTTCTCTTTAATGACTTCTTTTAGTCGCTCTAATATTGAAGCGTAATATTCTCCGGTTATAGAAATACCTTTATCTTTATAATCAATCAACAATATTCCTTCCGAGTCCCAAAATACCGTTGCCATGAGTTTCCCAGCTGATTGTGACACTTTAAATTTCTTGGGAGGTGCTGTGCCCTATTTATACCACTGCATGGAGTCTTGTTTGGACTCAGGTTCATAATGATGAACCCAAGTTTCGTCTCCAGTAACAATTCCAATCAATACACCATCCTTGTCTTCATTACAGAGGTCCAAAAATGCACGCGAACACTCTACGCGCTGTTGTTTTTGCGGCGGCGTGAGCATTCTCGGCACCCATCTTGCGCTGACCTTAGACATGCCGAGATGATCGTGTAGGATTTTAAAAATTGTTGTATCGGATATTCCAACCATTTCTGCGAGTTGTTTCTTCTTTAGTCGAGCATCTTCGAGTACAATTTGTTCAACTTTTTGGATAAGTGCTGGCGTGGTCACCTCAATGCTCCTGCCTGGCCTCGGGTCGTCTTCAAGGGATTCCCTTCCTTGTTTGAATAAACTATGCCACTTGTGCACCATGGTTTTTCCTGGACAAGAGTCGCCGTAAACCAATGACATCTCATTCATTATGGTCGCGACTGATTTTCCTTACCTGGTAAGGAACTTTATAACGGCACGATATTCGATTTTTTCCATATTTCACTTTTCACTCCTGATTATGTTACTTGGTTGACGATAGCTCAAAGACTAACTGTCTAATAACAATGAAACTTCGTATTTATACTAATCATGAGTCGCTGCACAGGGCACGCCCCCAATGCGCCTACTCACCCCTCTACAACCCGCTCATTCCGCGAATATAAAAACGCTCCATCGTAAATACTAGAATGTAGAATTTAATAATTTTAATTAAACATTCATGGTACACTACAAACTTATGGTTTTTTTTTTAAATCAAAATCACAGTTGGCTATGAGTTGATTAAATTGCCTAATTTAATAGATTTAAGGTTTGGTATAATTATCCTTTTTTTTAGATTTTTTATTACAGCTAACACTAAATTCCTTTAAATTTCTCGACTTACTAAAATTACTCCTTGATATAAATTAGACTTTAACAGTGACGCCACAAACAGTATAACATATCATTCTTGGAAATAATTTTGATCGAGACCCAAATGCTATTATTAATAAATGAAATTTTAATAACATTCCAAATATATACATATGACATTTATAAATAACAAAAACACTAACTTTTTTATCGTCACTCCCTCGAGTTACGGGAATTTGGTATGATCTATATTATCAATAATTTCGAAAGTGTATAATTTTTTATTTAAATTCCTAAATTACCGCTATTACTTGAACAAGAATAAATGCGCACTCAATATATAAAAACTAAAAGATATTCTCCATCGTTTCTGTATTAGAAAATACACGTGCCTGTTATAAATAATATAAACGATGTTTGTATTGTATTATCGGGGTTAGTTTCTAATTAAGCCACTCTCTGACAACAAGTCAATATACTAACCCATCTCTCGCACGTATTAGAAAAATGTTACCGTCGGCGCTGTTTATTAATTTCGAAAACAACCCACCTAGGCGCAAGACGTCCGCACTTATAAACAATATAAACCTTAACGCGGGAAATATGAGAGCGAAAATATAAATTTGGACATTACGGTCAGCACTAAGTGTCTAGCACGTCGGATATTGGTGTTGTAAATTACTGGGAAGTTCATGAAGTTTATCTGTCGGCCCGACCTGACCAGGGGGAAGAGTTATATCATAAGCGTCGGAATCAATATAGTTAATACGATCCTTGTTTCTGTGAATTACACGTGTTAACTGGGCAGAATTATAAGCACAACGGTACAGAAGACTTATGCATGAGACGAACGCCAACTCATTTGCATGGTCGCCATTCACAAATTTGAATGCGAAAATTTACTCTCTGTTTACTCTGCATTGATTCTAATCAAATTTGGAATACGGTCGAGTACAATTATTTCACATAATGCAATTAATAATGTTTTTGATTACGTATCAAAAATTCTTCCAAAAATTTGACCGAACAGATGTAAATAAATTGTTTTACGTACAATGGTGTCTTACTTAACTTTAATTAATCAGGCGATAAAGCTAACGTGTTTCTACACTTAATACATTATTTTAAAATATTGGTTAGCTCACTGATGTAATTTATTTAATAGTTTTCTATTTTTTTCCACCAATACTTCACATCACATTTTCGTACGTTTTATTGAAGAGTGCACGTAAGTAATATACGTTATATCATTCTGAAATTTAAATTATTTACAATTCGAACATGTACTATAATAGTAATAAAATACCACATGGCAATACACATAAAGTAAACAATAATCCACAGTGTGACTGCAGAGATTAGAAAACAAAATTACTGATATACGGAAACAAATATGTAAAATAACAGAAAAACCTCGTAGTTACATAATTAAATACAGAAACATAAGGAAATAGTAAGTGTATTAAGAAATACAAAGAAGAAACACTTTATTAGAGACATTAAAACGAAAATTGTTAACATGTTGCGCTTTTGTTTTCTTAACAGATAAATTATGATATAATATTAACATTACTATAGCGAAGAGACTATTTAACATTAATTACTTGATAAAAAATAGGTTCCTCTGCATTTAATAATTTGTTTCTTTTGTTAATCTTAATTTAATTCAATGTTTTCTACTTAATCGTGTTTGTGTATCCTTATAGATATTGGTCCCAGTATTGTTATGTCTATTAATTATGTTTTTACTTCTCTATTGTACAATTGTTACACGTATCCTGTAATAAAGTATTTACTGTAGAAAACCAACTGCTTATTTGATCTTACTTTTATATCGAAAGCTTTCTTTAAATCCTAGTTTTTTCATTCTTTTAATTAATCTCGAAAAATTTTATTTATCGCTTTTCCATAATTGTTTACATAGTTTACATAAAATATAACCACGTCATCCTTTCTCGTATTCCTACAGTTGTATTAATTTATCGTTCTAAAACTTGAGTTTACATCATTCTGGTTGTTCTTAAACGTAATAATTTTTCATTCCAATCAACATGTTATCGTTATTGTTGTTGTTTTGAGGGTGTGTCGATCTCGAACTTCGTAAACGTTCCCTTACATCATTTAAGTCCTGTTGTATATGGGTTCATTCAAGAAGTGTTTGTCTAGCTATTTTTTCGTTCCTGAGTTGTTTATAGATAAGTTTTAAATCTCATTCATTTAATTTTTTGTGAGTTTTCTATCGTTATTGTGTGGTAGTCTTTGGTTATTTTCAGTTATTTGTGTCTATTCCTTTATTTAGTTTCATGATGCCTATTCTATAGATGCGCATGTCTGACTTTTGAATTTTTTGAAACCTGCCAAGTTAAAGACATTTTACATCGAACTTTTTGAATATGAACACATATTTTGGTGTGTTCGTTTTATCAAAGTAATTCTGGATTTGTAACGTCCTTATAAATTGCCAATATTAAGTAATAGTTATTGCGAAATAATTATCGAAATTGACTTTAAACGTACTACTCATAGTGATAACTAGATTCGAGGCATTTCAGAAAATCTTTTCTAGACCCTTTGACTAGAAGGGTGTTCAGTACTAATTAATGTACGAATGTTAAATACTAATCAAACAAGAATTTTAAGTACTGGTCAATTACGATTGTTAAGCACGGAACAAGTACAAATTTTACCACGTAGTTAGACTGAGCTATCCCTGGAAACGTCATCGATATCAGCTACATTTCTTTCTAACTTTTTATTAATTTCATTAATTTTACTACGTAATCTAGAAAAAGTTTTTTAGCTCCTTTTTTTTACTATCTCATAAGAAAAGTTTTCTAAACGTTACTCTTGCCTTACTAATTTAAATATCAGGTTGTTACATATGAAATGTCCGATTTTGTAAGGAATAAAAAAAGTCTAAATTTAAAAAAATATAAATATTTATTCTGCAAAATAGTTTCCATTTACATCAATAGTTTGTTGCCAACGGCCTGGAAGCTGCTGATAAATTCCCTTTGAAAAGAAATCTAGGTTTTGACGGCTCACATATTGCTCAAACACTGCTATTACAGACTCCCGGTCAGGGGAATCCCTATTTTTAAGTGATTGTCTAAACTTCGGAAAAAATGAAAATCAGTTGGCGAAAGGTCAGGTGAATAGGGTGGGTGAGGGAGAATTTCGTATCCAAATTCCGAAAGTTTTTGGATTGTCTGTCGTGCAACATGAGGTCTTGCATTATCATGAAGAAGTATGGGTCCATATCTATTGACTAGTGAGGGCTGCAAGCGGCTCAATTTTCCATGCACAGTTTCCAGTTCGGCACAATAGGACGCTGCCGTGATGGTTTTACCAGGTTGCAAAAATGAATAGTGAATAATACTCTTACTGGTCCACCATACAGTCACCATAATCTTTCGCGGGTGAAGTGATGCTCGTGCATGCTGTCTTGGTGCTTCACTTCGATCTAACCATTGTCCTGACCGTCACCGATTATCATAAAGTATCCACTTTTCGTCACACGTTACCACTCGATGAAGAAACGGTTCAACTTTCTGTAGAGTAGCCAAAGAGGTAGCCACCTCTAATCGACGGAGCTTATTGGCGAGACAAGGACAGGTGTAGTAATCTTTCCAAGAAATGGAACAGGTACACACTTCAAAATAAATACCCTTTTCTACAAATACAATAATAATTTTCACCAAAAACATACACGTTTTCACACAGGTGCGATTCAGTTCAGACTGCAGGACAAAACGGACATTACATTTGTAACAACCTGATATTATATAAATTTTCATATTTATAATTTAATATATTATTAACTTAATTATTAATCATAATTTATTTAATAATATTAGTTATTTTGCTATCGACTATGAAACGTTAGTCCATACTTTACCTTCAATTTAACTTTTTTCTTAATTAAAGCGAAACTTCGTTATTCTTTTAGTGTTTCATTTTGTTTTTATATTTTCCTCGATTCCTTGTATTTTATTCCCATATACAAATATACAGGGTGTTGCTATATTAATTTAACAAGGTGCTGCGCTTACTTTATTTAACAACCGGCACACTGAGCAAACTGGCAAGCTGAATCCCAAGTGGGCAACTTTGGCTCTTCAAATCTATCCCTTAGGTTCTTCATTTTATTTTTAATTAGCTGCAGTTTCTCGAAATTAAAAAGCGTGTCAAACATATACAAAACTAACAAAGATAAAAAGATACAAACTAAAATATTCAAAGACAATATAAATACATTTCTATAGAACACTCGACAAAACAATATTGAAATAAGAATACTTCCAAATATTGCAGAAATAGAAATGTTCTAGCATATTACTCGATTAACCATAATTATATTTCCTTGTCCATTTTACGATAAGGAAAGGAATAAAACTAGCTGACAAATATTATTCGATGGATCGGTAATTATAACAAAGCAAAATATTATAACCACAATGACAAAAACATACAACTGTAAATCGTATAGAGACGACAACTTGCATAGTTTTTGGTATAAAAAACTGACAAGTATCTACGAGCAAATGACACAACCAAAATATTACGAAATCCAGCACAGAACTACCACTTTTCTTCATTTAAGGTTTATATTATTTAAAGCGAAAAACAAATAAATCAAAAATCCTGCAAATTATCATCCTATAAGCTACCATATATAAGATTCTTGCGCCATTAATAACATCAAAAAAAGAACACGTAAAAAACAATGAAATATTATGCGAAGGACAAAAAGTTTGTAAAAATTCAAAAGGATATAAAGAACATAAGAATAATTACTCACCTACAACAATTATAAGAAGGTATTTGACACCATATCACGCAGTTGGCTGGCTCTTGCATCTTCTTGAGATGTACATGATAGACACGTCTCTTATAACGTTACTTGGATATAGTGAGTTCATGGAGCATCGTTACACATAAACACGCAATCAGATACACCGATATAACACAGAAATAACAATAAAATAGAGTATATTTGAAGAATATGCAAAAACAAAGAGCGCTTACTTTGTTTTTGTATTACACTTAACCATTTATGAAACATAGTAAAGGCAACACAACAAAGTTATAGAATAAGCCATCATCACTTACGACAAACCGAAAAATCACCTTCTGTTGAAGTAGAAATTCGATGGTTTTGCGAACAAATTCACCGGTTCTTATTTCACCACGTACAGATTGTAAGGCCGTATGCACTCTTTTTATTCTTCGGTGATCATTATTAACGAAATTCAGCATTCCCAGTAATACATTCTTTGTTTATAATTACAATAAAGTGCACGCTATTTATTATTGATAAGTTTGAATAATTAAGTTTCTGCTTCTTATTAAAAATTGGTAATTTCACTAAAATGTATTACCTTTACCATTACTAAGAAAGTCACTATATTGAGTAGTACATACTGGTACATTAAAATTAATGCAGGCAAGCAGAGCTAGTGCATCAATTTTATTTGTTTATAAATTAAATAATAACCTTCCATAGTTCTTGTTGCGTCGATCAACCAACAATTGGAATCCGCATTGTTCTAATAAATGTGTATAATTACAGCCACCTGAAGAATAGTAACCAGATATTATATATGTGAGGTATTCCAAAATCCTTTCTGTAGACGTTCATTCGGAACAATCTGACATATATAAAACGGAAACCAAATTAGAGAGCCATATTCCAATTTCCTTCGTAACTAGTATATAACTCGAGAGTACCCGTTTATATTTCGGTAACTGGTAACACTGTTAGTGCTGCCCCCGATCTGATGACTGCATCGTGAATTTTGTCATTTTTGAAAATATATTTACTTTGACAGTTTTATTATCCGGTCGCTATTTCTATTGTTGACAGTAACTTGAAAATTTTATGTCAGCGACAAAATGGAATTAACTTGCGAACATTTTCTTGCAATTATTTTTCATAACTTTCGGTGTGAATTATCTCAACAAGAATGCATCGACGAGCTGAATTCTTTATATGGTGATGAAGCAACATCGAAAACTACAGTATATCATTAATACAGTGAATTCAAACTTGGACGGCGTTCTTTGGATAATGAATTTCGTGAAGGTCGTCCCACAAATGTTGTTGTGTCGGAAAATATTAATGCAGTGTCTGAATTGATAAGGCAAGACCGTCATGTGACATACCGTGAGATCGAGACATTTTTAGGTATTAGTAACACCAGCGTGCATAAGATCCTGCATGAACATTTAGCCGTTAAGGAGCTATGTTCACGTTGGGTACCACATAATTTGACAACCGCTCAAAAAAACACTCGCGTCGATTGGTGCCAAGAAATGCACAAAAAATACAATGGCGGTGCTTCAAAGAACATTTATAAAGTCGTCACAGGTGATGAATCTTGGATCTATACGTATGAGCCCGATAGTAAACAACAGTCGACTGTGTGGGTATTCCAAGATGAGCCAAAACCAATAAAAGTTGTTCGCGTTCGAAGCACATCAAAATAAATGGTCGCCTGTTTTTGACCGGGCAAAACATTGAATTGATGAGCCATCCGCCGTACAGCCCTGATCTAGCACCCTGTGACTTCTTTTTGTCCCCACATGTGAAGAATAAACTTTGAGGTCAACGGTTTTCTATGCCGGAAGAGGCAGTTGAGGCATTCAAAACTCATATTTTGGAAACACCGCCTTCACAGTGGCAGCAATGCTTTTCGGATTGGTTTAAACGTATGCAAAAGTGCATTGATTTTCAAGGAGAGTATTTCGAAAAGCAATAAAACTATTTTCGATAATAAAATTTTTTTTTGTTTGCTGAAATATAAACGGCTACCCTCGTATAATGTCTTTATAGTACGTGAATTATTGAAACTACGACACAACTTTATGAGACATTTAAGAGATCCGCCTACTGATAGACATATTGAAGATATTTGTTCGGAGAATATAAGACGTGCATCAAAAAGCACTCCTAAATCTATAATTATACCTCTTCTCATAATCTCACTGCTTTGAACCTCATAATTGAAAATGATTAGATTTAAACACCTAGTATATGAGACAATTGAACACTTCCATATATTCAATGAAATGGCATTTAAGGTATACCATTCATCAACTAACACAAGGCTCGTCTGCAGGTTAACGTAGCCGACCTGTGTGCTAATCATACTATTTATAAATTTTTATTCATCAGCATATATCAAAAATTCACAATTTAGCTTGAAGAATAAGTCATTAACGTATGTATTAAATAGTAAAAATCCAAAATTAGAATAATTAATTATTTATCAAAATTATTTGTTATTACCATGACAAATAATTCCTTTAGTTTTTTAATACACACACATATTCCTGTAAAGTAGGTTACAGATTTAAAATAAATAAAATTTTAAGGACTTTAATTCCGTACTTCTTTGCATTTGTGTGTAGGCGTTTCTATTTACTCAAAATTTCGTGATCTCTTGTAATATAAGGAAAACAAATGTGTTGATTGAAACCGTGTTTTTTTGTTCGTTTCTGTTTATCATTTCAAATGTTTTTCTTTAATTTATTTTTTAAAGTGCTGGGTTATCATAAAATTTACTGAATCAAAAAATATTTAATAACGTACGCCGTTAGGACTGACAATATAATATTTTTATCATTTTTGT
The DNA here is from genome assembly GCA_031893035.1 of Dermolepida albohirtum. NCBI lineage: Eukaryota > Metazoa > Arthropoda > Insecta > Coleoptera > Scarabaeidae > Dermolepida > Dermolepida albohirtum. The sequence goes on from JAVIWB010000402.1 coordinate 45,093, forward strand.
TACGAAATGTACTGGGAATTGAAACACTTTTGAAATTGCACGCGATGCTCGCGAAAGAAAACCAAATCTAAATTCAACTCGAGATTGGGATCAGGTGTTTCACACCACTCAGAAGAAAAAGCTTTCTTTCCGAACGTACGATTTATTAATATTTATTTTATGTACTTTATTTAATCTATATGTAATTTCAACGGAAAATTTAGATGCCATATATATTTTTTTGGAAATGTTAACCTTTTATTGCAATTATTATTTACTTTCGATTCTATCAACATACAGTTTTACTTATTAAGGGTACTTCATATTAATCTGTAATTTGACGCTGAAAATACTTTCGCCATCATAAGAAACAGTACATCAAATAAAGTGAGAACTAATTTAACTAAATGGTTAAATATTGCACAAAATTTTAAAAGCGACGCTTAGCTGTGTAGCTATTTTTATTTATACCAAAAGTATCAAATATCGTTATAGCAATTACAAGGAATTTTTAAAATTCCAAGAGAAATAACAATAAGTATAATTTCAAATTCAAGTTTGAATTTAATAAATGCCATACAATTTTTTATACTAAAACAAAATTATCCACATAAAACGGCATAAACGGCAAAAATTCAGGGGGTTTTACGCGTGTTTCAAAGAACATACGTATTACAAAGTATTATTTTGTCCAAACTATCGATCGCTGTGCCTCGGCTCGGCTATTGGAGAAGTGAATATATAGTCTAGTTTATTTAATAGCCGCTAGATGTCAGTTGTTTTCTGTTTTTCTTGGTAAACGCAGCAGAAATCATTTTGTATTCTCGAGTTTGCGAGGTGCAATTCCGTGATTACAGTGCAAAGGCGTTTCAGGTTGAGCTACCAAATTGATCCTCCGAATGGGTGGAACATTCGCAAATGGTATTGACAGTTTGCAGATACAGGATGTGAATGAAAAGGAAAGAGTCCTGGTTGCCCTCGTGTTTCTGAAGAAAATTTTCCACGAATACAAACTGCTTTCCTACAAAATCAACTCGTCGTGCCAGCCGGGAGTTACAACTGCCTACAACAACAACTTGGCGTGTTTTGAGACGTCGGTTGGTTATGAAACCGTACAAGTTACAGTTGTTACAAGCTCTGCGTCCCGATGACAAACGGAAACGTGTAGCATTTTGTAACGAGATTCATGATGCTATTGACAATGATAACAGTTTCGCACAACGCATCGTGTTCAGTGATGAAGCGATTTTTCATGTTAGTAGTCTGGTAAACAAACACAATATTCGAATTTGGGGTTTACATAACCAACATGCAGCCATTGAACATGTACGAGATTCGCCTAAAATCAATGTGTTTTGAGCGATATCCCGATCATCTGTTTACGGCCCATTCTTCTTTGATGGAAACACGGTTAACGGTCAGCAGTATCTCGCTATGTTACAAAACTGGAGTCGCCAAGCGCGTGAATATCTGAATGAAACTCTACCGAACCGTTGGATTGGTCGTCAAGGAGCTGACGACATAGCATGTCTCAGCTGGACTCCACGGTCACCGGATTTTACACCCTGTGACTTCTTCCTGTGGGGTTTCGTTAAGGACAACGTTTATGTACCACCACGCCCACATAACCTGGAAGAGTTGAAGAACCGAATCCGTACTGCCATAATATCAGTGACGAAGAACATGCTTACCCGAGTATTTGAGTATCGATGTGATGTGTCGCTGATCGAGGACTTATTGAGCATCTGTAATCTGAACTTGAGAGGTTCGTAAATATGTGTCTAATTTTTCATAGTCGTATGTCTTAAAGTTTAATAAATATATGCATTCGAAATACGTATATTTTTTTTGAAACGCCCCATATTGTTTTAAGATTATTTATTTTAAGATTTTTTTTCTCCTACTTATTGATAATAACATATTATTGTACATATGAATTGATTCTAAACATGTATTTTTTACGCTCATAGATTTTATATTTAACCGTACATAAGAATATTATAGAATACTTCAACAACAATTATACATTATTCACAAAAATATACAGAAACAATATATTTTATTTATATGTTTTGATTCAAGAAAATTTAAATATGTTTCTATAAATATGTTATTGATTGTTTGACTGTTTAACAGTAAGTACTTATATTTAATATAAATTTAGTGCTATACATATCTAATTATGTATTTACATTGGATATTAGCGTTTTTAACGATATGCACTGTTAATACTCGTGGTTAATTTAATTTACTGAATTTACGTAACATACAATCATGTGCATGAAAATAGCAGTGGTCTTAAAGTTGCTGAAATATCAATTTATATATTAATTAAAAGAAATTCAAGTTTGTTGAACTCTTTATTTCATGTTACATAACTATAACAACGAATAAGTATGTTTCTTAATATCAAAGAGGAAACGAAACTGTTTATATTCTAGAACAAACAAAATAATTGTGCATTAAAATAGCAGTCATACCAAAATACTAACCAAATGACATCTTTAATTAGTTAATTAGATTGAAACACTTAATATTTTGTTGCTTAACCTTTATTGTTTATCACCTTTTGACACCGGTGGGGCAACGAGTTCACCAGTTGTCTACATGTCTCTGTTGATTCTCCACAGATTATTAATATTTTGCGGCTTGCAGCAGATACAGTCTTTTTCAACTCCACCCATCAATTTTCAATGGGGTTAAAGTCTGGCGATAGTGCCAGCTAACCCAAAACGCGAACGTTATTATCTCGAAACCATGTTTTCGCTTTACGAATTACATGCTTCCGATCGTTATCCTGCATATAACACATGGATCAATAAGTCCCGAGACTAACAATGAAAACAACATTTTTTTTGCAAAATTTTTTTTTATTCATCAACATAATCACCTTTTAGGGTGATACAATGGTTCCAACGCTTTTCCAATTTTTCAATACCATGTTTATAAAAAAATTTATCTTTCGCTTCAAAATAAGCTTCAGTTTCAGCGATGACCTCCTCATTTGAGCCAAATCTTTTTCCCTGGAGCATTTTTTTAAGATCAGCAAAGAACCAGTAGTCACTGGGGGCTAAATCTGGCGAATATGGGGGGTAGGGAAGCAGATCAAAACCCAATTCGTTCAATTTTGCCATTGTTTTCATCGACTTGTGGCAGGGTGCATTGTCTTGGTGAAAAAGAATTTTTTTTCTCTGCATGTGCGGTCGTTTTTTTTTGCGATTTCCTCCTTCAAAAGCACCAGTAAGTCAATATAATAATCACTGTTGATCGATTTAGCTTTTTCGAGGTAGTCAATGAAAATTACGCCATGTGTATCCCAAAAAACTGACGCCAGGACTTTGCCAGCTGACTGCTGCGTTTTCGGACGTTTCGGACGGCTTTCGCCAGCTGTGCGCCACTCAGATGACTGCCGCTTCGACTCTGGAGTGTAGTGATGTATCCATGTTTCGTCCATGGTCACGTAACGACGCAAGAAATCCTTTTTGTTGCGAGTAAATAGCGATAAACAGCTTTCTGAATCATCGACTCGTTGCTGTTTTTGTTCCATCGAGAGCAATCGCGGCACCCACTTGGAAAAAACCTTTTTCATGCTCAATTTTTCATGAAGGATAGTAAATACACTTCCATATGATATCTGTGTCATCTCAGCAATCTCCCGGAGCTTCACTTTACGATCTTTCATTATAATTTTTGTCACTTCACTCACATTTTCCGGTGTAACGGCTTCCACAGGTCTACCCGAGCGTTCCGCGTCATTGGTGTCGGCACGACCACGTTTAAACTCGGCAAACCACCGACAAATCGTTGCTTTTGATGGACAAGAGTCCGGGTAACATTTTTCAATCCATTGTTTTGCTAGCGTGGTGTTTTTACCCATTAAAAAACAATGTTTTATCAGAAAACGAAACTCGGTTTTTTCCATTGTTTAAACAAACTACAAAACGTCTTTACTCCAACCTCGATAACTCAGCTGTTTCTGGTCCGATCGACTTAAAATTTTGACACGTTTCAAGCAAAGGTTAGTACTCTAGAAAGACGTGGTTACTGGTTTACTACGAGCGCCATCTATGGGTTAGTCTCGGGACTTATTGATCCATGTGTTACAACCGTCTTAGTGACATTTCTTCCTCTGCATATGGTAGAAGCACAGTTTGTAATACGTCCGCAGACAGCAGCATTCATTACGCCTCCTATCTAGTGTAAAGGGCTTACGCCATCATACAAAAAAGACCCACACAGTATGATGCCTGAGCCTCCGAATTTTATTGTATTTATCATCTTTTTGGTGTATTGAGGTTGAAATGCTGTCAATGGTGGTCTTCGTACGAATTGTTCGTAGGCACCGAAATTAAATAAAACCATTTTCGATTCATCGGACCACAGTATATTACGCCATTTCTTTTCGTCTCATTGTACGTGTTCATGAGCAAACGACAATTCACTTTATATACCTTTTATTTAATAATAGTACCTTCCTAGACTTTCTTGCACGCAACTTACCTTGAATCAATCTTCGTCTAATAGTAGAGGTGCTTATACCAAAGGTGTTACTCACTTTTAATTGCAGTTGAACTTATGAACCGTGTCTTCTTTGCACAAGTTATAATGCTTCTGTATTCTCTAATGCTAGTTTTTCTTTTTCCACGATGATTTTCTTTCACTTTTCTCGAGTTCTTAGTGTTTGCAATGATTTTAGTAAAACATGAGAGCGTATTTTGTATAAACTTGTAGATATTGCCTCTGTTAAAGAGATCTAGTATAATTGCTTGGCCACAGAAATGGATGATTAAAAAATTGTTGAATTATTCTGCAACGTACAGAACTTTATACGTCTTCGTTTAGTGCCGCCAGGTAATGTACTGTTATTTTAATGCACACACATACTCTTTTTCTTTAACACAGCAGCGTTATTGTAGATAATAATTAGCCAATGTTGATAACCTAATTGATGAAAATGTAATCAAATAACATTGGAATAAGGAATTTTATTAATTATGCATTTCCTTAAGCATGAGGTCTTAGGGGACGCAAATTTTTGATACGAATATATTAATAATGTGAAATATATTGTTTCAAAATTAGCACTTTTGCTATTCATATCTTATTTACATGAATCCGTTTAAACAGATAACATAACAAAGAAATGTATAGTAAACAATATACGTGTACAAGGTGAAAAGTTCTCGGCCTGACACGGAGATGGCGTTATAATTAACAGAAATTTATGTTTCCTGCGTGGCTGCATGTGTCTTTAATTCATATGAAAACTTTCAACTTGTTCTCTCAAGTAGTTTGTTTGCAAGAATTTTCGTAGTGGACTTCGTGCGTGTTATTTTTTTAAATGGATAAACTTGAATATCGTACTGTTATAAAATTCTTTGTTTTGGATGGCTTAACTCCTATGGAAATTCATCCGAAGTTGACAAAAGTGTACGGGGACTCTGCTCCTTCGATGTCAACCGTTAAAAAATGGGCAGCTGAATTTAAACGTGGTCGTACATTCCTCGAAGATGATCCACGTGAAGGACGGCCAAAAACCGCAACCACATCAGAAATCTTCGAAAAAGTACATGATATTGTGTTGGATGATAGGCGAGTGAAAGTGAGTGAGATAGCTGGAGCTGTGGGAATATCGGAAGAAAGGGTGCGAAACATTTCGCACAAAGAATTAGAGATGAGAAAGCTCTGCGCAAGATGGGTGCCGCATTTGCTGAATGTCGATCAAAAGCAAATGCGCAAACGATTTTCGGAGCATTCTTTGGACAGATTTAACAAGAATCCGACCGATTTTGTGCGGCGATTTGTCACCATGTATGAGACACAGTGGGTGGAAGCCGGTGGTTCGGCGCCACGGTGGGATGCAAAACGAATCTTGTTAATTAATTACCTTGAAAAAGGCAGAACAATTACGGGCGAATATTACTCTAACCTTCTCAACCAGCTGGATGCCAAAATTCGCGAGAAGAGGCCTGGTTTGAAGAAGAAAAAAATCATTTTTCATCACGACAACGCACCCACACACAAGGGTGCGTTGGCGATGGGAAAATTTCGGGATTTGCGGTACGATTTGCTCGGCCATCCTCCCTATTCTCCTGATTTGGCACCCTCAGACTTCCATCTATTCCAAAATTTGAACAAATTTGTTGTGTGATTCACATCCAACGAAGAAGTTGAAAGGACCGTAGAAGAATATCTTGACAGCCTTCCAGACTCTCACTTCAAGGAATATTGATATTAGAAAAACGCTGGACCAAGTGTGTTGAACTCAAGGGAGATTATGTAGAAAATTAAAATCATTTTTTAAATTTAAATTTCATTGTCAGGCCGAGAACTTTTCACCTTGTCCACGAAAAGTACGCCTCGATAGAGGGAGCCAGAAAATCTCACAATTTGAAGCGATACTTAACATTGTTATCAAATTCTTCGTACTGAAGCAAAAGTGCTTAACACTGTGAGTGTTATCGAATCACATGCGAGATGAATATGGTCTTATGCTTTCATAAAAGACCATGAATTCAAGTTAATAATAGCGATTACACACATGGCTGCACAAATTAATAATAGAAAATTAAATAAGAATATTGAAAATGTGAAAATATAAGAAAGTAACAAATACGAAATTACTATAAGAACTAAAATTAAAAAATAAAAAAACAAGTAGGTGAATTGACTGAATGACGCGTATAAAAATGGAAAGAAAAAGAAGTCTCTAAGTGAAACAAATAAATAAATTAGGCTCTTCGTTTACGAGGGCGAATCAGTAATTAATGAGTCTAGACAAGAAAAAAACCAGCTGACAAAAAAATTATTTTATTTTTCAGCGTATTTTCTCCTCGTAAGACATTACATATAATCCACTGATATTAAAGTCTTTTCAATCTTTCAGAAAGCAAGCTTTGCTAACTCTTCGAAACTTAGTATTACCTCCTTGTTCGTCTCAAATTTCTTGCCAGCAAGCCAACTTTTCAGGTTAGGAAAAAGGTGAATAAGTTGGATGAGGAAGCAGTTAAAAATGTAGTTCATGGATTTTTGCTATTGAAACAGTCGAAGTGCGAACACACTCGTTTATTCTTCAAGTGAGACCTTTTATGTTGTATTGAATTGTGTAGTTGATCTGAAAAGGATGCATAATATTAACTTGATATTTTATCACCTTGTCGAAGATAATCGATAAAGAGAATTCAGCAGTAGCAGCAAAAGACAATAGCCATAACCTTTCCGACCGAATGTACTGTCTTTATACTTTGTACTCATTGTTTCAATTATTACTTCATTCCGAATGTATAATGGTGTATCCAGGTTTCAGAATAAATCTTTCAGATTATGTCTCGGCTTCACTAAATTTAGAGCTGCAATGCATATTTGTACGCGCTTGCGGTCAACAAACGCGACACACATCTTGGTTAAGCTTTCATTCTTAATTCATTATGCAACATCGAAGCCATTGATCTCTATGAAATGTGTAGAACCTCTGCTTCTGCGTCATTTTATACGACGATCATCTATGGTACTAGATGATCGTCTAGTATCATGTACTTTTTTAAATATTTTCTGAGGCACACACGTCCTTTGGTCATCCTCTGCGTTGTTCATCAAATATACTAGTCCGACTGCGTTTAAACTCCAGCTATGCTTCTGTATCGTTGTTGATTTTGTTTTTTAAAAATAAGAACTACTGATCACTGATCGATACTCTACTTTTCCATATTTCAAAACAAGCTAAAACAGTTAGCTCACTTTCTAATCAAGTAGCAAGCGTGCTTGCGATCGGAAAGAAGGTAAATTTTGACAGTTATGTTTTGAAAGATTGCAATATTCGAAATAAATATGATTTCTTATTAGTGCCGCCTTCTTTCACCGAGCCCATTAATTATTGATCTAGACTCGTACATTGAGATATAACCAAATTACATGAAATATTTTCTTGAATTTTATGTATATTTTCCATATTATTGATTTACTACGTTAGAGTCTCGAGTTTTTACCGAAGCCACTTTTCGGATAGTTTTTTGAGGTTTTCCTTCTTGTTTAAGGTGAATATCGTTAGATAAATATCTTAAGTCGCATCACGAATACAGTCGTAATAATAACTAACAGCTTGCTGATTTCGCTTGAAATTGGTTTTAAGGTATTGATGACTGCGAAGGCAGTGAATTATTATTATTATTATTATATTGATGGCGATGTTGCGTAAAGACTACAATACTTGATGTGGTATTAGAGTTGGAAGCGACACGTGTCGCCAAATAACTTTACTCAGCATCAACTGAAAAAACCGGGCATTGTCCCGAAACCGAGGCCGCTTTTCGGAAAGTTTTTTGAGGTTTTCCTTCTCGTTTAAGGCGAATATCAACAGATAAAGATCTTAAGACAGTCATAATAATAACTCACAACCTGTCGATTCAACTTGAAATTGGTTTTAAGGTATTGATGACTGCGAAGGCAGTGAATTATTATTATTGTTATATTGATGGCGATGTTGCGTAAAGGCTACAATACTTGATGTGGTATTAGAGTTGGAAGCGACATGTGTCGCCAAATAACGTTATTCTGTATCATCTGGAAAAACCGGATATAGTCATAAAAGCAAATAAATACTTATTTTACTATAAAAATTATTTTCGAAGTGCCTAATCTCACAAGAGAACGACATCGATTTATTGTGGACCTTGGTCTCTTTTTTTGTTATTCCAAAAACTTGTCATTGAAAGATTAAGAAGCAATATCGATGTCTTCCATACATTAAACGAAGTCGAATGATCAGATTAAATCTCCATTTATCGCACAGATCACAATTCACCTTCACCTAAAAGCACTATCCTCGAACATCTTGCTGTTTGAATTTTTGTGAAATTACTCCCCTGTCTTATTTAATATACATATCTGACAATATTATTTAATCTGCATCGAACAAATTTACATTGTTAGAGTTATGTTACTTTGTCCCTATTGAACAGATGTTCTAGTCAATGTGAACAAAATGACATAGATACCTTCACTTCTATCTATAGAAGTTTGATTTCTATCCATAAGATGAACGTACCGCTCTTACCGCTTTATATTATTTTAATTTTTAGACCAAATAAATAAATGAAAAGTAGGAAACAGTACTGGCTTATTTAAACTTGTTCAAATCGTCGACAAATTTAGGCTTTACTTCTATTAAAATTATATTTACAGAATAGAAAACAATGTGTCTTAACTATCGATATATTGTACACATAATTGCATAGGCAAAATGTTATGTAGAATGTTCTATAAAAATTCATTTTTGAATTTTATTGTTTAGACTAAATGTTACAAAGCTTAACAATATTGTATACAAATGATACACAGTGTCACGCCTACAAGAAACTGATATATTTGAAGATAATTTGAAATATTTGAGAATAACCTGAAACTAAATACTCAAATGAAAAAAATTTCTGTTGAATAACTATTGCTGCGTAAATTACTTGAGGTGATAGATCTATTGTTATTTTCATGATTCATCAAAATATATTCTTTAGCTTCATTTTTTAATAAAACTTAGTAATTTCGAGAACGATTTTTCTACCGCTCTTCTTGATCCAGGATAATCATTTTTTATTTGTACAAACCGAGTTGCTCATATATGTATTATGCAAAATTTATATATCATTTCTTCCGTCAAGTTCATATTATTCATATACTGGTTGAGCTCACAATTCTTTGTTCATAGACCTACTATCATCCTAACAAGTCCCCTTCCCCTACCATAATTTCCGGAATCTATTTTCAGGCCACATTTTAATAGCCGTTATGATATTTATTTTTGTAAAACAGCTGGAAATTTCTAGTCCTATTAAAATCATAGATGAAGCTTGTTGAACCAGCTCATTCGCTTTTTTATTAGCAGTATAGCTTTCATGCATAGGAACCAAGATTATTGTCACCTTTGGCAACAACTGAGCTCATTTGGAGTGCGCACGAAGTCCTGTTCTAGTTTAGACTTCACTTGCACCTAATTTAGCACCTAAATATTGCTTGGGAGTTGAAGAAAATGGTTAGTATGCGCTTTGACTCACCCTACTTATTAATTTCTTCAGCAATGTAAGATAACGTAACTACTTGAGTTTGAAAGACCATAATATTCCTTAGGCTCATCTCGTCATTTCTTTAGAATTATAAATCCCGGTTACGATTCTTCGTTCTGTCTAAGAGTCATCAATTCATGAATCCGCCTTAACGCTTCCTATCCATTTACTATTGTCAGTGCCATTGATGGCTTATAAGAAATGACCTTTCATTAGTCTGTAGATTAGTAATCTTGCTTCTCCTTTTATGTATATCTGAGTGAGGAAAGTTCAATATTACTTTCAACGCTACCGACGAGTTATTCTCTTGGATCCCTTAGCTCTTACATGTGGAAATATTTGCATACTACTTAGTAACTCACTAATTTCTTCTCGCAGAATTTTTAGTCACCATGTAACTGCTTATAACTTATTATGGTTTTAATTGTCCTTGTATATGTCCAAAGAGTCATTGAGATTTTTCTCAGAGAGATTCGTCCACACCTGGCTAGACTAGGAACGGAATTTATGAATTTTGACGAAAGTTCTGCCTCTGCATTAAGAACTAACTCACGATTTAAATTAGAAAACAATGTAGTACCGAAAAAAAATTTAAACTATTTACGTTTTATATTTGATTCATCTTGTTAATGTACCTGAAACATTGTATTTTGCTTTGTATAGTACATATAATCTCTTAAACATTGCCTTCAATAACATTTATTCATTTGTCTACTGCAGAATCTTAATAAATTTTCTTCGACTTAATAAACGAGGAAATACTAACTACATACAAGCAATTCAATCCATCCCTGTACACGAATAAAAATAAAATTCTTCGTGTTCGCAAATGTCCTGCAGGCTTGCGTTAGTAAGAGTGTTACTGAATTAATTTAAAAAGTAATAGAATGTACCAATATATCGTGCAGATATGTTTCATTCTTCTTTTGCAGGCGTATCAATTTAGAAATACTAATGGGTGGTTTTAAATTTATGGCACCACAAGCGTTAAAAAAAGATATGAAAAAGTACTGAAAACGAAGTTTTATATTCAAAAGGAAAAGTTACGAGTATTTAAAAGAAATTGTTAGTAAATTTGTAAAAATGAATTTTTATCTGACTATGAAATCCAATAGCATACGTATTACATGTAATATGGACAAGGCAGTATGTTATAAATGTTATTAAAATCTGTACCACAAACAAAAATTATTACTCGCATCAATATTTAATACATATTGACTTTTAAAATTATTATTTCATAAATTATTTACAAAAACAAAAATGAATATTGTGTGATTTGTGGATAAAGAATAATGATATTAGGAAATTCATTATAGCACTGACATCTGATATTCTGTGGGCACATGGTACTTAAAACAATATGTACAATTACATTCAGAGACTTTGAAGATAAGCTGAAAAATTCGTAGAATGAAAATAAAGAAAAGAACTTTATGTGGCTTGTAAACTTTAACGATCCATATCCATACTTTCATCTTGGCTATCGCGGTGGAACCAGGCCCTCGGTACTTCTGCTACCGTAGTTTCCTCTCTACCGCATAAGACATCTTCAAGGTTTAATTGCAGCTATTGCTTTCGTTGTTGCATTGAAACTCGTCTAAGTGCGTTACGAATGGGTTTATATAGGAATGTTGTTGGTCACGGATCAATAGAGCGTTACGATTACGATTGAGTTGTTTGGAGTTACAGGATTGCCAGGCGTTGTGTAAGGGGTAACCGTCGTCACGGTTTAGATTATTAGGAAATTTTGCGATCTGTATAGTTTCACGGATTTTTCGGTTATAGTAATGACTAGTTGGCGACCGAATTTTAGTAGAATTGAATTTGATATGATGCCCGGTTTCAAGCCTATGCTCAGTAAATTCAGAACCAGCTACGCACATTAGCCTAATATAATGCTCATGCTTTGAAGTGCAAGTGCCAATAGATCGCTTCGTTTCGACAATATATACACTACCTTACGAGCAAGGATTCGTGTACACACGAGGTGCTTCTAGAGACTCAGTTTTTTACTGAAAATGGACTTGAGAGTTTCGAATGGGGTTTAGGCAAGGTTTTAATGTTGCTTTTAAAAAATACATTCTTCTATGTAGTGCAGACGGGCTTTAGAGAGAGGGGATGATGTAGGCTGAGTATTGAATTGTGGAACTCCAGGGTTAAGATGTCTGTCTATGGTCTGTTGAATATTATGTTTGAAAAAATTGAGGTTTTTAGGATATTGGTGACATGATTTAATTCGTGAGAATACTGGTCAGATTGAAGCTCTTTGAGGAGTTGGAGTTGATAATGCTCTGTTTTTAGGCGGGATGATAATGAGAAAAAGCGTTTCTATATAGGCCAGTGTGTGTAGGTTTGCGCTAAACTGAATGTTCTAGTGAATTATCTAGACGACTATTTACCATCACCTCTACAGAGGCCCCCTCTCTCTCTCTCTCTCTCTCTCTCTCTGTTCAGTGGAATTATGCTGGAAATTCAGGAAATCGAGGAAGTTATTCAAAGAACCCTGACCATGCGATCAAATAATGAAGATGTCATCTACGTATCTGAAACAACATTTCGGTTTTAGGTTATGGGAGTATAGGATTTATTGTTCGAATAGCTCCATAAAAACGTCGGCGACAATAGGAGAGAGAGGATACCTCATGGCTGTATCCGATACCTGTTCATGGTAACTGCCAGTAAGTTTTTGTCAGATCGGCCAAAGTGGTGACTAAACGTCGACAGCAGTAGTATTAAAGACGTGGTTCTAATCTGGAAGCCAAGATGCAGAGAAGAACTTTATGGTTTAAAATTTTGTTTTAAAATAAACATCTAAAGCAGCTTTAACATAAAAAAATATAGTAAAGCAACAGTGTTAATCCGATGAATACGGCAACAAACTGAAACCTAATGCGTTAACTTTTACCATAGCAACAACACTTGTGTGAGGCCGCACACTTTTTCGGAGAAAATACTTTTTTGGCTAAATCAGGTGGCTTTTCATTAATTTGTCCACAAAATTGGCGTAATATGCGCATATTATTTTTTGAAAATTAATCAGCAGAAAAAAATGCAAACCGTTACCTTTTCCGTAGATGGAACAGCCATTACCTTTCATGGAAGAAGAGCACCACTGTGCCGTCAATGTGTAGAATATTGTTTCATTCCGGTTGCGTAATAATGAACCCATGTCTTTTGTGACAATAAATATTTCTGTTCTTTTCGAAAATGGTACGAACACTCGCAAGAAATTTTCATTCGCACTATTTTCAATTACAACTGCGAAATCGCGATACCCAACTCGCGAACAGCTTCTTCGTAGCTACCTTTCCATTCAAAATGTATGTTACGCATTCTTTAGAGAAACCTCTGCTATCTCAAATGATTTCAAAAGACGGTCATTTATAAAGTCGCATTTTGTCCGGAATGCGTTGATGTATTGTAGAGACAGCCACCCGATGCGAATAGCAACAGTTAGAGTAGTTAGACCCGAGCTATAGTACTATGTGGACGAAGACTTTACAGATCGATAAATGTTACGTAGTAAATATAATAATTATTAAAGCTACATTACGACTTATAATACAAGAATGTATTGTATTATAGGATAGCCAGCCGAACTCAATAACACTCGTAATTCGATGTATTCAACAGTGCAGGCGAATGTATTACGCAGCATGGTATTGCCGAACGAACGACGTAGTAGAAAGTGGCTATTGGCCGACGGAGTAAACAAGTTTATTTTGAAGTATCTTGAATTAAATTATAATGGTGCTACAATATTGTATACAGCTGAGATTAACGTGACAGCAAGAACACCTAAATACTGGAGCACATATTAGAAATAAAAGAACGGAAGTGCCATCACATGTTGAATTTAAGTTTGATCTAACGTGCATTTTACTTATTTGTAATGTACCACCTATTTTACTGGATCAAGTACTATTGCATCAGCTCTGGAATAAAGATAAAGCTAATCTCAAATTACCAAGTCTACATACGTTACAGAGAATTGTACCAACTATGAACGAAAAAATTAAAAATAAAATGAAAGCAATTAGCAAATAAAAATCTGTAGTTATGCGTCTATAATAGAATAGATATTAAGAAACATTGTATTGGTAACGTAATAGGACGCACACTGAACCTTTTTAAATCGTCACCTCCGTTGTTATTGGCGTGTAATGGAGAAATACTTACGATACCAGTATATACGTGTCCACAATTTGAACTTTCAAGAGAACGACTATTAATATTTGTTAGTAATGAGTCAGTACAACGCGCTCTGTAGACCGTGTTCTTAAAAAATAACGATAATTTGTTGTATATTGCGTGCAAAATTCATACGTCTCATCTCGCGGTAGAAACTATTCGAAAATTTTATCAAGTGGTAAATGTATTACTTGCAACTACGAAAGCGATATTTCGCAAGTTCTCCAAACGTAAACGAGAATTTCAGAGATAATGGCCCTGTATCACTGAACGACAGCCGATTGTTCAACGTTGGAGAACCTGGTCATAGGCTGAAAATATTTACAATAATAGTAAATATTTTCAAGAAATAAAGTCTATTGTTTCACACTTTAATTTTAGGGAAGCTGTGGCTATCAAGAAAAGTCATACTAAATTTCAAGATAATCGCGTTCAAAGAGATTTGCAAAGTATTCAGAAAAATTACTCGGGGCTAGTTGAGGCAATACAGAATTTACAAAATTCTTCGGCGTCGTTAGAGGACTCGCTGCAAATAATAAACGTTCACTCACTCTTACGCCCTGGCGATCACTCAAAAAAGAGGTCGTGTTACGTTAAATTTAAAAAGTGTGTTAAAAGAAGATTTTAGCATCAGGCAAATATATGAAGGTGGGTGTACAGATACATTAAATAATTTCAAAGCTTATATCAATTATGCCAACATTACATCCATTAGATGTCGAACAGTAGTTTTCTGCATATAACATAAGAATATACACCTAACACACCTAATGCTGCAATTCTTTTTCCGATCTCATCCACTATGGAATGACGAATCTTAAGCAGGTACGCGACTGTTACTTAATTTACTACAGTACGCGTACTTCATAAGGTAGCTTTAATAATTATTATATTTACCGCGTAACAGTTACCGATCTGTGAAATTTACTTCCACATTGTACTATAGCTCTGGTCTAAGTACTCTCACTGTTGCTATTCGAATCGGGCGGCCGTCCCACAATACAGTCCTGCATTTCAAATAGCATGCATGCACTTTTTCAACAATTTTCAACATAGTGGCAGATTTTCGGACGTTCACTACATAGCGTATCTTTAACGGTTGTATCAACAGAGTAAGATGAAGACCATCCTTCATCTTATTATTAATAATCGTTATTAATACGCCTTTCAAGAATAAATACCTAATAACAGCACGAATTTCAACACTATTCATCTCGTCAAAAACACTAATATGCTTTTAATTAAATTTAATTAAAAGGCGTCACAACGAATCTAATAAAATTTTACAGTTGATGTTAAAGAGACAACTAGTCAGAGCACCACAAAAACAGTTTGAAACTGCTCCAGCTACAATGTCACTAAAAAAACGATCTTCGCAATTGACGCCTATGTAAATGAAACAAACCGTATTGCTGGAAGAGCTCTTTCAAGCTGAGGAATAAACTTTTGAATAATTTCATACGTTTAATAGAGGGTATATAGGCCTCGACAAAAGCACTTAAACAATGTCTTGAAATAATAATTCGATGAAATATACTCGAAAAATGAGTGTTTACAAAAGCAGAAATTGTCATTAAGCATATACTTTATCAAAAAAAAAACCCTTTACTGTAGAGGTGGTAGTGGATTACTGTCATTAAGTATGAAGACCTATATAAAGGTATTTCTATGTAGTTAGTCTACTCGTTCAGTGAATTCAATAGAAGAACTCTCAACAAAACACTAAACCTGTGGTAATGAATCAAGATATTAAGTCAATAAGCAACGAAGTAGTTTAAAGAAGAAGGGAGTCGTCCATGTATTTACGTGGATGATTTGAAAATAAGTGAATGACAAGTAATAGAAACAAGTAACATATAAGCAATTATATAAACAACTACGCAACAAGTTAAATATATTAATGATCTATGAAAGGTATCAGCATAAACGACACTTATTACAAATAGTTGAAATAGGTTCGTAGCCAAATATTTTTCTTACTAAAAGTAAGAGTAAAATAAATTTCTCTTAATCAATCCAAAAAATGGCACAAACACGAAGATGGGCCTTCACTTAAAGCACGTGAAGTTCCGTCAGTGGGAAAAGTAATGCTTATTATATTCTGGGATTACAAGGGGATTATTTTTATAGATTACCTGCCGAATGTACTACAATTAACCTAAAATACTTTACAAGGAACGGCTTGAGTTATGCATAAACGTCCTTTATTGCAACAGAACAATGCAAGACCTCATACCACATATATTAGATTGTGTCACTTAAAAGAATAACGATTGATATTAACACTTAAATATTGTAAAATAAAAGCACTAAATTTTTCATAAAAAATAATTGGGGTAAGAATAGATACACGAAAGGTTCATGAGATTATACACGAACATTCGCCTGCTGGGTACCAAGGCTGTTGGGATTGGAATAAAAGCTCAACCAATTCGCCAACTTTTAGCCTGTTACGCCGTCCAGTTTTGGCAAACGAATAATAACTACTGATAAAATATTCAATCTTGAGATAAAAAATCAGTCCAAAGAATGCTGCAAACCCAAGAAAGGGCCTCCGCTTAAGGCGCGCAGTTCTGTCAGTAGAGAATGTAATGCGCATACTGTATTCCGGGATTGCGGAGGATTATTTTTATGCATTATCTATCAAAATGCACTAAAATTAACGCAAAATGTTTTTCAAGAATCAACCAAGGAAGTTGCAAATGATCCTTTATTGAAACCTGGCAATGCAGAACCTTATATTGCACAAAGAACGAATGATGTTTTGTACACACATCACTTTGACGATAATCAATTTGAAAAAACTACTACGGAGTATTCGACTTCAAAGCTTAAATGAGATCAAATTTGCTGTAAATAGGTGGATTGTAGGGACTCTGAAAAGGTTCTTTGAGAACGGTTTAAAAAATTAGTTTCACGTTGGGATAAATGTGTTCAATTCAATGGAGATTATGTTCAAAAACCACATTGTAATGTTGAGGAAATTTGACGAAATAAAAAATTATGGTCAAATTCCTAAAACCTTGGAAACATTCCCTGTACTTCTATTTGATATGGACAATATGGAAAATTGCTTCAGTCGATGGGTAAACCCGAAAAAGACTATTTTTTTCATTACGATTGTGGTTAATTATATGAAAAACTTTCGAAGAATCAATATAAATCACATTTGATACAGTGTAAAGTATGTCAGGTTCATAACTGTGAATTTCTTTTTCTTAAAATAGTGATGATGGTAATAATAATATTCTTTATTGTCCAACAGAACAAGCCATTTAAAGGACAAATCCAATGAAGTAAGTACAGCGAAAGCAGAATTTAAATAATTTTTTTAAAATAAATAATAACATTTTCAAGATATAAATGGACCAACGCCCGAATAAAGGGTTTACTTTCCCAAAAAGGAAGAATAAATAATGGTACCTCAACACTTACACTGACAACACGTATGCATATTACATGCATGTATGTATATCTGTTATATCTTTCAACGAATTCCAAATTTTATTTTTTTAAACTCAGCAATACTTTAAAAATCAATGCTATGCCCTCATAAATATAAGACTATAAGCAGATCCAAAGATATAAATAAAATACAAAAAATATATAGAGATGCGTAAAAAAAGACATAGCAAATGAAACTAATAAATATTTCCCAAATGGGGAAGAATTTGCGGAAACGCAATTATCAACTCAGATAAAACTCTTGCCCTAGCTATAACGAGGCGAAAATTTTAAAAATAAAAGAGTGAATACAAAGGAAATATCGGAAATAATAGATAGATTGGAAATAATAACATCCACGAGTTTGATAAAATTTCAAAAACTGCAGTAGAAAGAATAATATAGTAGAAAAATAATTAGTTTATTTGTGTTTTAAGTGTACAATACACTTGTCTGTGATTCAAAAAAATCCACTTTCTCCCGCATCTTAAAAAAATTAATGGGCTTTAATAGTTAATTTACAGATTCAATAAATTTTTAACCCTTTCTGTTGGTTAGTGTCAGTTAGTTCGTTCCGGTTACATTACATTTCCCTTTACCGAAGTTTGTTGATGTAATAAATAATTCATATTGGACGATGTATACATTATAAAGTCAGGTTTACTCAACATGCTTAGATATGTACAACATGTGAATATTTTTAAAGATGTTAAAATCGAGGTTTGATAACGAACATACAGCTCTAATAAAACTTGAAGGGTGAACCGTAGGCAAACTCTTCTTTATGTAGGTACATATTACATACAAAAAATGACTACACCGCTTAAATCATTTGTGCTGAATATGCAAATGAAGATCACATAGAATACAGGTTAAAGAGGAACTTGTTTTCAAATTATTTTGAGAGTTAAAGTAATTGTTTGGATATGTACAAACTTCCAGCTAACTGTTAAACAAATATAAAAAATTAAAATTAATAATTAGTAGTAAACAAAAGTATGTCGCATAAAATTATTTTAATTTTTACAGAATATTGAATTTTCACTGCTTTGATTTTTCTAATTGTTAATAAGATATTATGTACCATTATTTTCATTTTAAATCCACTATTTTATGTCATAACGGCCTTCTTAAACACATATCCACCTGAAAAATCTCTGCAAAGCCAACGGTCATCCTTACAACTCATTCGCATTCAAAATCTGATAAAGTAGACATCGTCGTTGTAGATAGTTGCATAAAAGAATATCTGGTTATCAAATTGTAATTTTGCAGTATTATGTTGTGAAAATGAGTAAATTGCATTACACTAAATATCAGTGACGTCATAAAGCGGAACGAAGTTATTAATAATCAGTAAATAAAGTTTAATGATGAACATATCAAGAAATAAATTTATTTTATGTACCCAAATTGAATAACCATCCAAAATTAACCTTTGTCTAAAGAAAAAATATGTTCCTCCCTGATTTTCCTCCCGACGATATAGTAAATGTAATAAACTAAATTAATAAAGTACACGACAAATTTATTAAAATAAATTAAACGTAAATATAAACTCCTCTTAATTCTAACAAGGAGTAAGAAGAATTTGCTCTTCGAAATTATAAATCCATGTGTTTCATTAATAGAATTTAGTTTATTATATCTGGAAAATTTACATACCTTCTTTATTAGAATTATTTTATATTTTTCTTCAAAAGCAAAAATTAATTTTTATTAACATAATTAAATTTATTATATTTATTACTTTCGGTAAAATTCTTTACAATTATTTCATGACATGTCCGTCATTAAATTTTATTAACTATTAACCAATAAATAAGGCTGCAGAAACGAGTGCTTTCGCAGTAGCATACGGCTCACAATCAGTTACTATCAATATTAAAAGTATGTTAGTAAATGTAATTACTTACTATTTTAGTTTTTTTTTGTGTTATTGATGTACATTGTCGCAAAATTCGCTGTAATTTTATGTCATTAGTATGCCTTCCAGTGCTGACACAGTCATACTCCTTCGGTGAGGTGAAAATGTGTTGGTGTATATGGAAAAGGAGCGTTCTGCGTCTAATGATGTGATTTTTAAAAAGAACGTTCGCCTCATATTCGCACTCTTGATTTTCAGTTAAACTCTTGTCTAGATGCGCTATAGTTTGAAAATCGGGATTCAGTTGTTAATCTTCCTATACTATCTGTTAGATTTTCTAACGAGGCTTTGAGGTAATGTTCTCTAATTTGGAAATCGTATCTAAAAAAATTGAATAATTTTCGGAAATTTGCTCTGTTTGAGTATGGATTTCGGTATCTGAATCAGCCGCTGAAATCACTTGCGGATTTAAATTTAAGATACAAGGTTTAATAATGTATGAAAATATGTCATAATATAAAACAGCTTTAAGCCACGTTGCCCATCTCGTCAATACCGGCTGTGGTGGTTGAGGAATGTCCGGACAGGTCTGTTTAAACTCACGAATGCGTTTTGGAGGATTGTTAGAAGCTATAAATTGGTCTACTTTTGTATAACTGTTTCTAATAAATTCAGCGACAAGATGAGATGTATGGAGCAAATAGATTACATGAAGCAATTGAGAATTAGATTGCCCTAGTAACTTTCCAGCTTTAACTATATTTGAACCCTCATCTGTAACCAACATTACAAGTTGGGCTGCCAATATATTAAACGTTTGTCTTCTACAACATTCTACTACATAACTACCACATAAAAGAACACATTCAAAATACTATTCTTTCTTGCATCCGTTGTTTCATCTACCGCCAGCCATATTCTTTCGTCTTTTCACTCCAATTTCTCCCAAAAGTTTCGAAATTCTTCATTGCCTACAATATTTTGTGGAATGTTGCACACACTTAACATAAAAATAAAATCATATAGAAATTTATAATATGGTACATCACGTTTCGCATTTAACCGGTGTTGTTCGCTATTAACATGCCTTTTACATACAAAAATTCTGTACGATAAAATGTTGATATTGCAAACAATACATTTAATAATAGTGCAGTGTATTCTAATTTCGAAAATCGATTAAGAAACCTATTAACATTCGTCGAACATAACAAAGAAAGCTACCATCATCAATCTAATCCGGCATTCATACACATACCATATGCATATGAATCTCAACTTCGGGTATATTCGACCGCTTCCGAAATATATCATCGCCGCCAATGAGTGCGGACTCGTTTCTTCAAGGTTATTAATAACTTCGTTATACTTAATACGATCACCGTAATGTGCTTATATCACCTAGATAGATGGCGAGTGGTAGGGTTACGTCGTAGACGCTTTCAGAAACGTAAAGAAACGTGCTGCCTATGTTATCCTGAAACTTTATGTTAAACCTTTTAAAAGATCTTCCACCACTTCTAACGCTGCATGAACTTAGCCACATCGCTCGTTAACTCGCCTGACGACACTTACCCGTGTTTCCTTGTTAGTGGGTCAATAGAACTACGATTTACCAAGAGACATTACACGCAACATTATTTGCTCTTTGCGTCCTCTGACTTAAATATCAATTAATACTCACAAGAGTATAGCTATATATATATATATATATATATATATATATATATATATATATATATATATATATATATATATATATATAGGTACCGGATGTCCCATGACATGATTACCACAGCTTAAAGATTCGAGTTGTTCTGCATAAACCAAATTTTTTTCAGTCCTCCCCTTGAAAAATAATCTATGGTGTTTAATTCTGGAGACCCTAACGGCCAAGCAACTGCTAAACCGCATCCAATTCACTGGTTCGTATAATTTTGATTTAGAAAATCTATTACTACATCTACCAAAGTGCGAAAGTGCGCCGTCGTGCTGTATCTACATTCGTCGTCTTACATTAAGGGGAACGTCATCCACTCATGTGATTTCCAGGAAATGTAAATAATGAACTACCGTGAGACGTTCTTCCATTACAAACGGACTAAAGTGACGATTGTCAATAATAATAGACCAACCATTCACTGACAATCTGTCTTTAAAATGGAATTCCCTAATAGGGTTATCTTAAACTTCAGCTTTGTTACTATAGAGTTTTGAGCATATGTTTATTAGACATTTTCACTTGGAATTACTTTGGTAACACATACTAAGCTGTGGCATCATGTCATGGGATTCTCGGTATATATGTACGAGATATAAGTAATAAAAGAATCAATATATAAAGATATATATTAAAATTATTTCGAAATAGGTACATACATACTCGTATCAACTATCAATTTTAAATAGCATAGATATATTTCGAAAGAGCACTATCTATAGTAGATATTTTGTGACTTAAGATTAAAATAATAAATTCCTAACAGATAAAGTAAGTAAAAATATAATTTATTCATGTAAGTATTACAATCGATTGATAATTTTGCTTCCAAATGTGAGACAATTCAAACAAAATTAAAAATATACATTCAATTAAAAAATATTATATATTTATAATAATAGTGACACATATAAATAATTAATAAGCATGCAAACTTAAATACTTTAGATGTTAGGATATAGAAACATTGATTACATTTACGAATGGCTATTCCCATAGGCATTTAATATGGTTGCAAAATGAATAGGTTCATTAAAAATATCGTTCAGAGTATTTAACTAAATAGCATAATTAAGTAAAATACGATTAAATTTTCGCTAGTATTTTAAAATATGCAAAGTGACGATCATTATAAATAACCGCAGGTAACGGCTAAACAACGGTGTATATAAAATTAGACTCGTTTATTTCGTTCATTTGAGAATCGTACTTAAAACGCTAGATTAACTACCTCATTCAGTTTATTATTTAAGAGTAATAATTTAATACAATCTCGGTTTTACATATAGAAAAGAAAAACCTGATCCCGAACACCCGGCCTTGTAAAGCACAATGATAGATTCTATCGTTGCAGTCTTTGAAGAGTATTTTAGCAATTTATACACTAGTTCTCGAGAGCAAAATTTACCAATTATCCATCACTTTGCTAGTACTACAAACTATATCACCCACTATGTGGAAGGATGAAATCGAATACCCTTCACGACACAAAAAATTCATGCCTGGCATAGTGAATGGAAATAACATTTTAAGAGGAATAGTTTTTGTAGATCATTTTTCCAAGTACCCAAAATTATTAAATCTATATTTTATTCTTTACTTTTTAAATTACTTGTTTATTATTAAGCTCAACTATTACTGTATGATAATATTTAAAATAGCTGAACGAAAGTAAATAGGAAAATTTTTGTACTTTTTTTTAATTTAACAAGTTAATATAGACTTTCATCCAGTAAAGGCCGAAATAAATTCGAACATATATACTTCAATTTGAACAGTAAAACAAGTTAATTCTATTCATATTTTAAGAGAATTAAACATTTTCGTTCAGTTGCTATTATAATTTAAGTTCGTATAAGGGTCCGTCACTTGGAACACACACGTTAAAATTGTTTTCGTGAATGTACTTTGTATTCCGATGGTGCTGCTCGGTTCGCCACTCTAACTTCGTGTGAGTATATTATATTTATCAAACTTTGCTTACGTTGCTTACAATGCATTAAAAATTTTTTTTTAATTGAACATGGCAATATCTACATTATGTTCGCATATATAAAAAACTCCCTGTATATAATTATGATATATATTTCTATTATTTTCATGTTCCTTCTCAAATAAATAAAATATTGTTATTATTATACACATAATTACATGTTCGATAGTATAAAGAATTGAAATTTTATAGATTGCGAACAAATGTATCCGAAAAATATGTAGGTAAATTCGATTTGTTTCTTTTGATGTTTACTATTACATTCCTATTGTGATTCACAAATAATAGATACCGTAAATATTACATAGATTGACCACATTGATTGGACGGATATTAATTGGATCCAGATCAAACATCGAATATTTCATAAAATCGTTTGTATAAAATTTTAAATTGCCGAACGTTTTCATTCTGCAACCGTTGCATTTATGGCCGAATACGCTTCCGCCTTAGTAGTTTAAATTCTAAATGCTAATTTTTGTCGACTGTCATTAAACAATTTGCGGATGGTAATGGTATCTCATATATGCTGGTTTTTGTACAATATAATATGGAAATGAGGTAGCTTGTGAAACACCGTAAAAAGAGGTCCGTGTGTGTTGGTCAAATGTAGGGTATTTGGATACACAAAAGTAACATTTCATCAATTCGAGACTTCGTCATACGCAGAGTGATTAGCATATTTGCTTTCTAATATTTTCGCTTTTGTTAGTAGAGCGAATCTCATATTTATTGCATAAATCATTTTATTATAATAAATTACTGATGAGTCACATAAATTCTTTTCTTTTTAAGGAATATAAGCAAAATACTATTTCGATTAAATATACAAAATTAAGGAATTAAGGAACGAGAAATCTTGTACCCTGTTTTAGATATAACCCAAAATTACCCACTTATAGTGCAGCTTGCCAGCCTTCTTAATCAAAGACGGTCGTGTCGGTTGACAAATAAAGTAAGTGCGTCACTTTGTTAAATGAATATAGGATGTTGCTGTATGTGTATATTTGTACGTCGGGCTGAGGAACAAGGTATCTCGTCCCCGTTTTAGATATCGAATGCTCCAAAAATGTAAACAATACAACGACAAAAGATAAAAAGAAACACAAGTATGATAATGTAATTTTTCTTTAACTAATAAAAAAAGGTAATTGAGCGTAATGAATAAATTAATGTTGTTGATAGTAAAATAACCAATATTATCAAATAAGACAATTAACAAATCAAATTCATTGGTTTGAAAAGTTTTCCTATAATGGAATTCTAAACATTTTCGCAGTTTTCCCGAAACAGGGCCAAGTTTCGTTTACAAAAGGAAAATTTACAAATTTAGAATGTATATAATTAAGCTTAATTGACTTAATAAGTATTTTGCAAATTTAAATAAATAAAGTAACATCTAAAAAAAATTTCTGTTATTAAAAATAGTAAAAAAGACAAGGAAAAGAAATATTTCTAGAATAATAACAGTAAAATTAATTAATAAATACAAAAAGATACGCAAAATGCGGTTATTAAATTTTACACAGAACGGAAAAATATTTTCGGATTTAGGCGATGTAGACGTTTGCAGTCACGATTCAGGCTAAACCATGTGGTAACACCCCTAAGATGTAGCGTGTTTGTACCTAATAAATGCTTAATCTTCATACTTAATTAGTACTTAAAATTTTGTACTTGATTAACACTTAAATTCATACTTGAGTAGTACTTAGCGTTCGTACTTGATTAGTAATGAAAATTCTTGCTTTATTAGTATTTAACATTCGTACTTGAATAATACTTCGCATCCTAAAATAACGGCAGCAAGAAAAAAAAATTAAAAAAATCGTGCGTGTTCAAGATGGAGATGGCTAAAAAAACATACCTTCCATTCTAAGAGTCTAGAAAGACTTTTCGAAATGCCAAACCAACCGTGCTATTGAATATTGGCAATTCATAAAAACGTTATAAACCTTGAACTATTCTGTTAATAAAACACACCGAAGATCGTCCTTTATGTTTGAAACTTAATGTAAAATGTCTCTAACTTGGCAAGTCTCCAAAATTAAATAGAATATGCATTACGTAACCAAATAGAGGAGCAGACACAAACACCTCAAAATAACTAAAGAAAACCACACAATAACGATAATAAGATAACGGAAGAGGTAATTGACCAAACAAGATTGAAAGCTAATCTATAATCAATTCAAAGACGAAACAATAGCTAGAAAAACAACAATTACAGTAACGATAACATGTGGATAGACGAGAAAAATTATTACGTTTAAGAATATTCACAAAGAAGTAAACTCAATTAAAACAAATTTTAGATTAAAAAATTAACATAACTATAGCAATACGAGAAAGAATGACGTGGTTATAATGTATGTAAAAAACACAAACATTTATGGAAAAGCTAAAGATCAAAATAAATTCTTCCTAGTAAACAGTTAATTCTAGGTTACATAATGGATAATATAATAATGGATAATATATACATAGCAAGAGAAAGCATAATTAATAGAATAACAATATTGTGACCAATAGATACACAGATAACACAGTAACGAAAGTACTACTGAAACGTAATTAAGTGAAAAACGTTGAATAGAACTATAATTATAAATATTAACAAAATGAAAAAATTATTAAATACAGGGTAATTAATATTGTACAAGCTCTTCATTATAGATGTGTTAATATAAGTATATCATAAAGTATGTATTAAGCGAACAAAAACGTAACACGTGAGCTGTTGTTTGTTCTATTGAATAGATAACGTCTAATTTATATTATTAAAGTTTTAGAAATATTTATAAATGGATGTTCAATATGTATGTACATAAGTACAACATATACATACATGCAGCTAGTTACACATATTTACCATATCAAAACCAGGTACGCTTGTTCGCAAAATTTAACGATTGTTTCATAATAAATTTGACAAACACTTTAACAATGCGCTCCGAAAAGTAATTCTCCTGGTTCCTTTTGTTATTTAGGGCACGTAAAAGTAAATACAAATTCTAATTTCAATTATACGCGTGGTTTTCGGTTTACGTAGCGTATAACGCCGCAAGTCCGACCAACACCTTTCTTAAATATATTTAAATTGGGTTAGTCGCAACAGAAGCTTAATCAACGACGCATCTTACTGTCACGGGGTTGACAGTCCCGTTCTATGCGGTTATTAATCAGATTGACTCCGTAGCCTCTCAAATCAAAATATCATGCTGTCATATTTCAAAAGCAATCACGTTTCTGTTAATAAATATTATTTACAGTACATCTAACAAAAGGATTAACTGAAGTGTTAATGAAAATGTTACTTCCATCTTTATTTGTAATAAGAAATAAAGCTTACATTTTCCCTTTACATATTTTTGCTCTTACTCTGTATCCCTTGTGGAATACTATTTGCGCTCTCTAAATAGCATATGAATTCCATACAGAAGTTTATTCATTACAGCTAAAGGATTTTGTGCTTAGATTAATGAGATTGTTTAGGAAATAATATTAAAAGATTAACTAAAATTAGCATCACACGTACATATTATACTTCCTTTTTTATTAGTTTTATTAAACAAGTGTACACTAGATTTCTGACAAGATGCATAAACCGAGCTCCGGAGTAATACTTGATCGCTAATAATTTGTATTAAATTGATACAAATTGAACGCATTGCAAATGGACGCAATCGACGGCAAAGTTTTGGCTTATGCCGATGATTTAAAAATATTTTCTTCCGAAGACATAGCATCACTATTATGCACACTGAAACTTTCCGTCGTTGGCTACTCGCAAAATTGACGAAAATGATGGTTTAAATTACTTGAAAAAAGTAAAGATTGTTATATATGTGGACACAATCAATTTTCAAATTTCATTCTTTAGTCCAGGGGTTCCTAAACTTTATCAGTCCGTGGCGCGCTTACAGGCCTCTGTAGGCATCTACGGAGCCAGGGCGGAAACTTTAAAAACCCCTGCAATAGTTTTAAGTACTTTTGCCAATTTTCGCTATATCTCTGTCTAAAATAATTAACTTATCTTTGTGGACGTCTATTGCCACTGAAATTTAAAAAATTCTTCAAAAATATAATTATATTATTAATTTATTTGTTGCATTTTTTATAGCAAAATGTGCTCTTCTTGTTACCAAACGTCATGGATATCATCTCTACCGATTTTTCTCATACTTTTGATACAATAGTTTTTTTTAATATAATAGAGATCATTGGATGTACAAGATCTTCATTGATATTCATGAACCTTCAGAATAGTTGAAATTATATCTACTACAATACATCGATCGCGTATATTTCAACATCAGGTGTCTCACAGGGATCGAACCTTGGACCACTGTTATTTAATATTTTCATTAATGATTTTATCACTTCTATCAACTGCCCTTCGCATTTTTTTCTGCAAACGTCGGAAGTACAATCGATTACAATTCAAACTTATACTACATAACTTATAAATTAAAGAATTCTTCAAGAATATAATGTTCTAATTCCCATAATAATGAATAAAGCAATCATTTGAAATTTGCGTATTTGCTTTAGTGAAGCAAATAACTTATTATATAGTATTGGACTTTCATAATTTGAACTGCTTTAGATCAACACTAAACGATGCTCGGGATGGCAGTAATTAGATTTGTGCCTAGTATGGTAGCCATATCCAATAAGTAAGTGTTCGTGTTTGAATAAAAATATTAGAGTATGTAACTTTCTTTTGTAAGACAAAAACACTATTCATCTCATCACTACCACTTTAAAAGATGATACCTAATTTTACTTGTGGATAACAAGCACCAAAGTAAATTACGCGTAGCATTTCTTTGCTAACAATCTCACACAGTTTACAGACACAAAAATGGAAAGAACTGACTTATTCATAAACTTTATCAACATGAACTTGAGACACTTGAGACACTCGTCGATAGATAAGCCCAAAAGAGTGACAATCTTCGTACATCATAATCATGATTATTAAGAGATATGGTAGACGTATATTCCGTTTCTTTAGTATAGATGATCAAGAGACTCTAACTTTACTACACTGTTTCAGAATTTATATGAAGTTCTAAATTATGGTAAACAACTGGACGCGCTTTTGATACAATAGCTTCTTTTATATGCAACAGAGGTCATTTGGATTAACAAGATCTTTTTTGACGTTCATAAGCCTTTAGAATAGTCCAAATTATATCTGCCACAATACATCGATAGCGTATATTTCAACATCAGGTATCTCATAGAGATCAAATATTGGACCATTGTTATTTTCATTGATATTTCCATTAATGATTTTATCCCTTCTATCAACTGCTCTTTATGTTTTTTTCTAATTTTCTTATATATTTTATATGCTTCTGTTCATTTAAACATTTCTGCCAACCTCCATTTCTTGTTTTATTGCTTTTTTACTTCATCCAACTACCATACCGCCTGTTTCTTATTGACCTTTTCTACCATCATTTCCCAAATTTTGCGTTTCTGATCTACTTATGCGCTTATTTTTTTAATTTCCCACAGCGACCATATCTGGTGAACGGATATTCCATTTCTTTAGTATAAACAATCGACGGACTCTAACTACACTGTTTCAGGATTTATATTAGGCTCTAGGCAATGGTAAGAAGGTGGATATCATCTCTACCGATTTTTCTGGTGCTTTTGATACAATAGTTTTTTTATATACAATGATTTTATCACTTCTATCAACAGTGTTTCGCATTTTTTTCTGATTCTCTTATATATTTTATACGTTTCTGTTACTTTAAAGATTTCCTCAACTTTCATTTCCTACTTTATTACTCTTTTTACTCCATTCATGGTAGCCAATCATATCGTTTGTTTCCTATTGGTTTTTTCAACCATCATTAACTAAATTTTGACGTTTCTTATATACTTGGGCACTTATTTTTTAATTCCTTAAAACGACCATATCTGAGTTATTGGTATGGCATTAAACCATAATTTTAAAAGTATTAGACTGTTTTCTTCCGTTTGATTCTTAGAATTTTATGCCTCAAAAAGTCTAGGCATAAATAAACGATATCGTGTTCCTAATTTACAAATTATAACGTATTGGATGACTCTTTTAATTTAATTTAAATTTTATTCATATAATTAATCTTAAAATTGCATATTCCTGTCTAGCATCAATTAACTTTTAAATTGCATCACTTTATGCATAACAAAGTTTTTCGCCGTTAACATATACATATATAACTTACTTAATTCATTGCAACAGAGGCCCTAATGGAAGTGCCCTGGGTAAAATCTCCTAGACAAGCCCCCAACTAATTAATGGTCCGCATCGAACCACTTATTGTTAATTAAAATAGTAGGTATATGCAATTACCGTTGCATATTGTATTGTTGACGGTAGAAATATTTTGTGGCAAACGGATGTTGTTTTCTTGATTTGATTATAGTAGAACTATCATTTGTATTTTCTAAAAATAGAAAAATATATACGAAGCCATTTCTTCCTTTTATATTTCCCGCAGATTAAAAAATATATGTAAAGCTTATCCTATGAACAATTTAATCATGAAATAACAATGCGTAAGCCTAGCAATTTCACCAAGTCTTTCCGGCATAATTGAAAATCAAATGGTAACAACCAACTTGTTTCTTCCAAATAACTCCCATATAGACTGTTATTCAAAAGTAAAATATATTTTCCGTAGAACATAATAAAAGTAACCTACATATTTTTGACAAAACGAATTTATTTCTAATATTTCAAAATATTACTCCCACGGTTCATGCCTTTTTGCGTCCGTGTAACTCAATCTTCAAAACATTTTCTCCAATTTTTCGACGTTACACTGTAACTTATGCTTTACATGGGGAAATAAAAAGAAATGGTTAGCTGCCAGGCCTAAATTATACGCCAAATTTTGCGTATATAATATGGCCCATTATTTCACCGTTTTCGGTATTCAAATACTCAATTTTTCAAGCATCCGAACGTTATCATGATGCAGGATAATTCTCTTAAATGACTTTCGAAGACACTATGGAGAACTTCATGCAAACGAACTCTAGTATATCATTTTGCAATAATAAAACGACGGTCCTCCAGCGAAATGTGAAAACAAGTCCATTAACCTCAAAAATGTGGTGACTATCTTTTTGTTAGGATTTTTTCTCAAACAGCTTTTCTAGATTCATCATCTGTAGTGATATTGTACATTAGATGAGACGATATATTGGCAAAACAACTATATAGATCTACATCATCTCACATAGTTTTCTTCTTGACCTAGAACTAATTTGGTTCCACCGAAGTTTACCTACCTTAAAATGTTTGCATAAATAGGAAATGTCAGTATTCTCACACCAATTTTTAAGGTTGTTGGAATACCCATTACAGTAACATCCTCTTCAATTATGTCCCCAACAAGACCAGAATTATTTACAGTAACAGAGGTTTTTTGATTTGGGACTATTAGAGGAAAGTTGCCACTGCTTTAAGGTAGTTAAGAAACATGATGAAAACACTTAAGCATCGTTTGAAAAATTCCAACTCAATAATGCTCTTCTTTTAATTATTTTCGAAGTAAATGATTCAACTAACACTGCAAACAAAATATGATCTTCTAAGGAGACTCTGTGAAAAGACCACAGCCTTCTTGATATACGAGACATGCTTCCAAAATTCTAGGAATTAGGCTATAATCTTTTTAACCCGTCGGTTTCAATTATCTTATCCAAACATTAACCTATTTTTTAAGCCATTCTCAAAGAACTTTCTCACTGTCTTTGCAATCAACCCATTTATAACATATTTTACTTCATTTAAGCTCTGAAATCGAAGACTTCGAATCACTAGAAGTCAAATCTAGTTAATAAGGTGCATGTAGTAATAATTCCCCACCACGATTCGTTTAAAACATCCTTTTTTCTTCGTACGGTATAAAGTTTTGCGTGGTCTTGTAGTAATAACAGACGCTTGTGCAATTTCCCGGACCATTCTTTGCAAAGCACCTGCAGTAACGGACTGGGTAGAAAGTTATAATAATATTCTGCATTAACTGTAGCACATTTAGGTAGGTAATTGACAAAAATAATATAGCTGAAGGACATTTGAAACTGGCAACTTACTTTTGAATAATCCTATAGGTAATAATATCGATCGTTCTATTCTTTTATATAACACGATCTAATATATGCCCTGTTGCAATAAAGGACAAATGAGAACATATAGCATAGAAAGTTAATTTTGTGTTTATTAATAACTTCTAAAATGTTAATTGTTTTAAAGGCATAGAAAAAGTGGAAGTAGATTTTTAGTAAGTTTCTTAGGTTGTAAGTTATTTTTATTATAAATAAGTCAATAATGATTGTCGAAAACTTAAAAATATTCGAATTGAAAATGGCAACAGCGAAACTGTCGAAAGCTCGTCAGAACGGTAGTTCCTCCTGGGATTTAGAACTGCATACACAGCAAAATACCTGAAAAAACCTACTGACCGATTTCGGTCGTGAAAATCTACATTGCAGCACACACACACACAACATATTAAAAAGAAAAGAATACATTAATTCACTTACCGAAAGAGAAGTCTGGTGAGTCGATTATTTCAAGAAAAGGACAAATCAATTATCCTCCACGCTTATCGATTTAACGCCCCTAAACTTATTTATGTGGGATTATGTTAAATCATTATATTACGCCAACAAACCAGCGACATTACACAACTTGCAAACTAACATTGAATAAGTTTTTGCTGAAATTCGACCCAATAGCTATGAAAAAGTCTAGGAAAATTGGATTCGAGGAATTTTTTACTATCAGTATTTCCGTGGGGGGCCATTTGAATAATGTGTTCCATTAATAATACTATTTAACTATACACCGAATTAAAGATTAGCTTAAATTTTTCGAGATGTCTATGTTTTATTTTATAAACAAAATACGTCACTCTTATTGAATAACCTGTACATGTATATATTTATATTTACATACATATAATATATATATTGACTATATTAATGAAACGATATAGTCAAGCAAAGACAAGACTGATTGGGTAAAACCAAGAGACAGAATAGAGTAATAATTCCAATCTAGTGAATGATAAAGTACCTAACGCTTAAGGTATTAACACGTTTACTAGTACGAATCTTAGTAGACTTAACATATGTTGTTTATTATTAACAAAATGGAAAGACTTTTATATAAACAACTTACAAAGTTTAATAAAATTGATTTAATTATATTACCCAAATAATTTATGTTATAATTAATAATTTATTTTTACGATAATTAGTGCTATTTTTTGTCATGGAATTATTTCACTTGCATCAAAAGCGGATGACTGGACTTACTAGGTCGTCATGCACATGAAATTTGGATCTTCTTCCTTTCATACTCACGGTTTAAGTGAGTTGATCATAAGATTTACACCTATTTTGCTCAAGTACTTTATTTCCTTAATTTCTTAAAAACACAAGTGAATAGACATGGCAATGTGATATGAATATGAACGTAGACAAAATACGATGGCACAACTGTTTCGTTTTCGTTAGCCTAGCAGATAAATTACGATCCGCATTAACATTACTATAGCGAAGGGACTGTATAATATTAATTAACTGGTGTACCTCTGTATTTAATAATTTGTTCCTTTTAATAATCTTAGTTCTATCCAACGTTTTCCACCTAATCATGAAAATGTTACATTCGTTGCTGTGTTATTCTTCTTGATGACAGTATTGCTATTTCTATTAATTATGCTTTGTTTTGCTTCTTTGTATATATATCGTCCGATTGTTCTACTACAATTAATTATTTAATACGGAAAATTAAAAGCTCATTGGATCTTACCCTACATATTAAAAGTTTTATATAAAGTCTATTGTTTTTTTTTCGTTTAATTAATCTCGTAAATGTATTATAATTTATAGTAAATGTATATTTATTTATAGCTTTTCCATAAATGTTTGTGTTGCTTATATCTATCATAACCATATGAATACGAACGTCATTTTATTGTTTATACTTTTGGGACGTTTGATACAAGATTTCTAGTTCTTCATCCCTACATTCAAATGCTGCTATATTCATTTAACAAGGTAGCATGCTTATTTATTTAACAACCGATACTACTGCCTTCGATTGAGCAGCACTCTAACTGTATAACTTTGCGTAACCATATCTACCCCTGGTAGGTTTTATTCCTTATTTTTTAACTAGCTGCGGTTTTAAAAAATTTAAAAGCGTGTCACAACTCTTAACATAAGCAGAGAACGAGTATGTGGGAGTGGTACAACACAACGAAGTCTTGCTGAACGATATGTGGTTCCAGCAAGACGATGCTATTTGCCACACGAACCCGTGAAAGCATCGCTTTACTGCGAGAACAATTTGGTGAACATTTAATTTCACGTAATGAACCTGAGCAATGGCCGCCTAGATCATGTGATATCATACCTTTAGACTTTTTTTTCTAGGGCTGGATAAAGTCTACATGGATAAGCCAGCTGTGATTGAGCATTTAGAAGCTAACGTTACTCGCGTTATTCACCAAATCTCACTTGAAATACTCGAGCGCGTCATCGAAAATTTTAACTTTAGAATGTACCATGTTTGACGCAGTTACATCTAACAATTGATCAAATAATTTTTAAAAAGTAAATATCAAGAATGGTTCTTTTGTATCATAATAAAGAATATTCGATAAAATTTAAGTTTTTACTATTTTTTAATTTTTGAAAAAAGTACCTGAATCACCCGTTACAACAGATGGAATCCTTTAAAAGCGGAAACTTACATTTAAATAACTCTATAAATTAAGAATAATTTTGGTTTAGTATCTGCCTACACACAATTTACCACAATATGTTTAGTAGTAGTAATTGAAAAATAGTAATAAAACGTATTCTGTTTCAGAAAAGATTATTTTCCTATGATTTAAAGAATTAGTTGACATAAGTCTAGTATAAGATCCTGATTCAGACTGGCAGTATGGGTAGGGAAGTGTTAATTGCGTAGAAAGAACTACGCATATAATATTTTCCCCTATTTTCCGCTGCGTAATTCTAATTTTCGTTCACCAACAATCATTAGACGAGTAATAGGAATTATTTACACTTTAGACAATCAATTGAAAAGTCACTCCGACAATAATTACTAAAAAAATCACCAAGAATAAAATGTAGCATCGGCAGCCATAGTATAATTTACCTCATCTCTCAGGCACATAAATTTATATTGTTTCCTTATAACTTCTACTAAATGTTCACCAAAATATGGGCGCAACACATTAGTGTATGTAATAAGCGAATTTTTTTGTAAAGTTGCCTTTATTTAACATATATATTACAAAATTTTGAATAGATATTTAAAGTAACAATATATATTCTACCCCTTATGTAGCAAACGTATAATGAGTGATGTGGCTTCAAATATATACATATTAAGTTGTAGCCCCGCGTTACTCTTAATGCAAATAGAGTTGACTTTAGACTTATATTACCTGAAGTTAAGTTATACTATATTCTGACCAGTGACTCGCATTAAATCAAATATTATTCCACGAAATGAAGACTATACGTGGGCAAGGTGAAAAGTTCTCGGCCTGACAATGAAAGACTGCGATTTAAATTTAAAAAATGATTTTATTTTTCTACATAATATCCCTTGATTTCAACACACTTGGTCCAGCGTTTTTCTAACATCAATATTCCTTCCCGGAAGTGAGAGTCTGGAAGGCTGTCAAAATATTTTTCTACGGTCCTTTCAACTTCTTCGTTGGATGTGAATCGCTTTCCAGAAACAAATTTTTTCAAATTTGGGAATGGATAGAAGTCTGAGGGTACCAAATCAGGAGAATTGGGAGGATGGCCGAGCAAATCGTACTCCAAATCCCGCAGTTTTCCCATCGCCAACGCACCCTTGTGTGCGGATGCGTTGTCCTGATGAAAAATGATTCTTTTCTTCTTCAAACAAGGCCTCTTCTCGCGAATTTTGGCATCCAGCTGGTCAAGAATGTTAGAGTAATATGCGCCTGTAATTGTTCTGCCTTTTTCAAGGTAATCAATTAACTAGATTCCTTTTGCATCCCAAAACACGCTGGACTTTTCCGGCAGATGCGATCGACTTCCCTTTCTTTGGCGCTGAACCACCGGCTTCCACCCACTGCTTCGACTACTGTTTCGTTTCTGGCGTGTAGTGGTGGACCCAGGTCTCATCCATGGTGACAAATCGCCGCACAAAATCGGTCGAATTCTTGTTAAATGGGTCCAAAGAATGCTCCGAAAATCGTTTGCGCATTTGCTTTTGATCGACATTCAGCAAATGCGGCACCCATCTTGCGCAAAGCTTTTTCATCTCTAATTCTTTGTGCAAAATGTTTCGCACCCTTTCTTTCGATATCCCCACAGCCTCAGCTATCTCACTCACTTATCGTCCAATACAATATCATGTACTTTTTCGATGATTTCTGGTGTGGTTGCGGTTTTTGACCGTCCTTCACATGGCTCATCTTCGAGGGACGTACGACCACGTTTAAATTCAGCTGCCCCCTTTTTAACGGTTGACATCGAAGGAGCAGAGTCCCCGTACACTTTTGTCAACTTCGGATGAATTTCCATAGGAGTTAAACCATCCAAAACAAAGAATTTTATAACAGCACGATATTCAAGTTTATCCATTTAAAAAAATAACACGCACGACGTCTACTACAAAAATTCTTGCAAACAAACTACTTGAGAGAACAAGTTGAAAGTTTTCATATGAACTAAAGACATGCAGCCACGCAGGAAACATAAATTTCTGTTAATTGTAACGCCATCTCTGTGTCAGGCCGAGAACTTTTCACCTTGCCCACGTATTCCAGTCATGTAAGAGTGCCAATCAATAATAAAGGTTACTTTCATTATCACAGTTAATTTCTTCATAGAAACATAAGTTTTTTACTAACAAGTGACTGCATGTTTACATTAGATAATTCAGTTAGAAATAAACACATGTTGCCTGTCTTCAATAATAGTTGGTGACAGTTATTTTAATCCGTCCTAATCGAAATCACATAAACTTGTTAAACTTGTGCAGGACTTGTAGGGGTACTTTTTCAATTTCTTCAGAGAAGAATGGACACATACAAGACTGACCATGTAGAGTTGGAGTGTGTGATATATTTGTCGATCGTTGGATTGCTTACCGCCAGAACTTTACTTGGGTTGTTCTCGCTAGGTACCGAATTTCGGGGATGAGTATTTACTAATCACCTAGATATTAGCGTAAACGTGGACAACGTTTTTTAATTATGTATTGGCCCCAAAATTCGTAGGGAGGAGGGTTATAAATACATTAAATAATTTCTCTTATTCGAGATGGAATGTCGTACTTAAGAAAACTTAGCGGGAAAAGTTATAGGGGAGGAATATATTGAAATAATTAATAACGACTGCATTATTTTATAATACAGTGCAAGGGCAAACTTTAAACAAATGCGGGTTTCTTTGCTGTTGGACCAGTTGATGTTTATGATTATAAAATGCTCTCCAAAAATATATGTAAAATGTGAAGAATTAAATAATTGCAACAAGTACTGCAAGAGCACGTATGGGGTGTCGCTATGGAAAGACACCCCAGGAGAATAAGCTGTATTCCTTAAACAAAAATAGATGAAAATATTATGCAATAAAACACACCATGGAGAAATTTATTCAAAGTACGATAAATACTCACCCTTCCATC
Organism: Dermolepida albohirtum; assembly: GCA_031893035.1. Lineage (NCBI taxonomy): Eukaryota > Metazoa > Arthropoda > Insecta > Coleoptera > Scarabaeidae > Dermolepida > Dermolepida albohirtum. The sequence goes on from JAVIWB010000402.1 coordinate 82,059, forward strand.
CTTCTAAATACTGGCCTACCTGGAATACATGCACAATGAAAAGAATAAATATAATACCAGAAGTAGTTTCCACAGTTTTGACATACGCACTAAGTATATGTATGTGATATCCTATCAAACAATATACAAAGCCAAATACACAATGAACTACCACGCAGCTAAATTATATAATGACCTGCCAAATAGTACACAAAAATTAAATAGATCGCAGTTTAAGAAGAAAATAAAGAAGTTGTCTACAATATATGCAATATACTAATATGTTATTTGTGACAGAAAAAGTTTGAAGTTTTACTATTTTGTAGATTTTATTTCCTTTATGTAATTATATGTACATTTTATCATTTTCTCATTTTCTTTGCTTTATGTTTTTATCTGAAATCTGAGAATTTATTCGTATATGCCTGAATTATAAGTCACTTCGAAATAATTGAAGAAATAGACAAATACTTTTTCCGAACGCAATGGTCAAATTCGTGTAGCTGACATTACAACAACAAAGAAATATCGATTAAACAGAAGTGTGTAAGTTTCTTAATTACTAATAATTTATAATATATTAAAATAATATTTTTATACATATATTAAAATAATATTTTTACTTTACGATAACAGCTGGAAATTTCTACTTTCGAATTACCAGTCCAATTAGCTTTATTTGATCGGTCGCGAAATAATAAAGAAATTCTTTAGGGGTCAGTATCTGTCTTTAACAGATAAAATATATAAATATAGAAAAGAGAGTTTTATTTTGGTTTTCCTGATGTTTAGTATGGGGATTTTGGAAACTGGCCGAGGTAGAGAGACGATTAAATGGAGAAGGAATTGCAGTTTTACGAGCTCAATTTAATGCTCTTTGTTTTTTAGAAAAAATTCGCGGCTAACTAAATATCTCGTAAAAATCCTTTTTTAGTTATTTTGTTCGGTCTCTATGTGTAAAAGAAAAAATTGTAGGTAATTATGTGCTTAATAATACACTCGGACCCTATTTTTTATTTGAGCTACAATTTTTGAGTTATAACACAAACCTATGTTTTTTCTAATGGAAACCCTACTCGGTCATGACTTTATAAAAAAGGTCATTTTTCAAGAATTCTAATGATATACAGAGTGTTCAAGTAGTGTGCTATGAAAACAATTAATAGATGCAAATAGGTATAAATTATTTAAATTCTAATTAATGTTGGTATTTTGAAAATCGTCAACCTCCCCTACATCTATGGAATAACTTTATTAAAAAAGCGTTTTTATAGAGTTATGGTCGACTATGGTTTTCATTAGAGAAAATTTAAAAATTAGAGCTTAAATAGAAAATATCGTTGGACTGTATTATTAAGTACATAATTAGCCACAACTTTTTCCTCGACACATTTTTTTTTAAGTCAACAACAACAGAGCCGTAGCACTGTGGTTCCGCTTTGTAAGAGAAGCGATCATAATTAGTAAACGTTAGGGCTCTAGCACTGTGTGTAACACATAGCGAGCCTTTTCGGCATCCGTCCCATAATTTAACAGACAGAGGTCAAACAAATGCATTCTACTGAATGAATACTTGTGAACATTGCCTGAAAATAAATAACACTGCCTACGGGTGCCCTAGGATAGCATAGAAGTCATATAGACAGTGAGGAGGACATTTGCGAATGACAATACTTTATGATTTCCATACTAGAAACTGTAAGCTTTATATTCATATATATTATAAACGGGAAATCACGGGGGAAAATAAATAAATGTCCTAGAAAAGAAAAAATACATGAAAAAATTCAAATTTTATTATTCATGTTATTTAATATTATTGAATATTACCATTAAAAAAGTAAATAAAAATAGTAATAGTAAAAAAAATAATAATAATTCTTTCTGGAATTCCATTACGCAACAATCACAAAAACACAAACAATTCCGAAAAATGCAAAGGATAATTAGGGTTGCTAATGAGTTAAAAAGATAACACGATTGCGTTCTACCAATATGTGGTCACTTCAAATGCCGATGGACCTATTTCAAAGGATTAATTTTCATACTTGCATTAAGTAATGGTAGTTGTGTGGTAACAGGCATTCACGCAAGAATATTAACATAAATATTTTGGAATTATAACCTGAGAGGAGCCCACAGTGTATAGGTATCGAACAAGATAAAGAAAAAAATCATTTTTGCAAGATATCTAGTTAGCCATGTACTATTCAAAAAAAGACTCATTAAATTGAGCTCGTAAAACCGCAATTTTTTCCCAATTTTCCAATTATTTCTCTATCACTGCTAGTTTCCAAGATATTCATACTAAACATTGAAAAAAACTTATCCGGTATATATTTGGGTTACGGTACTAGTACCAATAAATTTACTGTGAGAAACGCTGGTATATCATGCAGTAATACCATGTAGTAAAATATTTTATAACATTAAACATATCAGTTCAGTATCAGATATACGTAAAAATATATACAAAATATTCTTGTAGACACTAACTCAAAGTTTTACAGCCGTGTGCAATAAAAGGATATTTAGGCAAAGTATATGTAAAAGTCAGGAAGTTATATATATTACTAGATCTCTGGCATATTTATAACGGATGACAAAATACTGAATGCCTTTCTCTGACAGATATACTTACACTCAGTTATATATACGTGGTGTACATATGTACATACATACATATTTTCATAGCATACAGAAGATATACATTCGTTATATGTACATACATATATTAAAAAAGCATATATGTATATATTTTCATATTCATAAGTGCGCACACAATTGTCTTCCTAATTTAGGCCTATATTTATAATGAATAAAAGGATTAAAATATTTGTTAAATAAACAACCTGTAAATAGCTAATTTAAAATGCTATTTAAATAAATAAATACACAGAGTGTTACAATATTCACTAATCTTATTTTTCATTAATGTACGAGGGGCAATGTCTTCTCGATATCGGAGTAATTACTACTACTACTAATACTAATGATATGGGTAATTTGACTGTTTGATTAAATAATGACATTATCTGAGAGCATAAATATAAAATTTCATATACTTGTGATCAGTAGTTCCCTAGTTCCTTAGTCAACGAAGATCAAAATGACTGACAGAACAATGTTGAAGAAAATCAAGCACCGCGCTGTGAATAAATGCCTTACAAACCAAAGAAAAAATTAAAAAATCATTCATGAAAAGATGTCTACTGTTTACAAGGGTTCTACACCTTCGTCATCTACAGTTCGAAAGTGGTCAAATGAATTTAAAAGACACAGAGAAGGCATTGAAAACGACCCTCGCCCAGGCAGCTCGGTTAGAAACAGAAGAAATGTGAAAGGTGATGAGGAGCTTGTACTAGAGTATGCCTAAATGTTAGAATGTTAACAGAGGTGATTAACATATCCGTTGGCACCATACACACTATTCTTTATAACTTTCTTAGCCCTTCAAAAGGCAGTGCAAAATGGGTGCCACGAATGCTCACGACGCTTCAGAAACGAATGCAAATCGAGTTCCGTAAAGAGTTTTTAAAGATCTGTGCTAAAGATTCATCAAGTATTTTCGACCAAATTGTTACTGAAGATGAAACATGGGTTCATCGTTATGTCCCTGAAAGTAAGCAGAAGTCTATCTAGTGGCATAAGAACGTTACAACCTCAAAGAAATTCACTCAATTCAACGTCGGTGTGTTGCTTATTAACGACAACGCTCCAATTCACGACAACGCCACAATTCACAGGACGCATATTTCCAAAGCTGCTATGCGACGTTGTGGTTTCGCAGAAATCAACCACCCACTGTATAACCTAGACCTAGTCCCTAGTGATTACTATCTATTTCCTAATTGAAAGAAAATCTTCGTTGGAAACGATTATCCTACGATAAAGAGTTCAAGGCGGCAATAAATGCACATCTTTCGGACAATAATGAAAAGTATTGAAATTCATTTCGAGATGGAATAAATACATTGAAATTATAGGTTTTTCTTCATGCTGATACCGAGAATACATTGAACCCAATCAAGGTATTCGGTCGGTATACTATTTATTCGTTCAAAAGCGCAATATTTCGCTAAATATTTTTTAGCTTCATCAGGAGCAATTACAAAGCGGCAATAAATGCATATCTTTCAGACAATTAAGTATAGTATTGAATTTAATTTCGATATTGTATAAATGCATTGAAATTATAGGTTTTTCTTCATGCAGATACCGAGAATACATTGAACCCAATCAAGGTATTCGGTCGGTATACTATTTATTCGTTCAAAAGCGCAATATTTCGCTAAATATTTTTTAGCTTCATCAGGAGCAATTACTACAACAAACAAAAGCATGAAACAACATCATAAAAATTCAATTGTATTTACTTACGATAATCTTAAACCTTAAGTAAAAAGTCCAATATTAAAATTGAACCAAATACATGAAAATCACAAAAGTCTAATTACTGAAGGTTGACATCATATATGTACATATGTATAACTCCTTTCCACATTAGTTTTCGTATTCTGCTGTTACGGAATACGAAAAAAAAGGGGAAAGGGGTTATATATTAACCTTCAGTGATTAAGTTAATCAACCACAGGCTCCATCAAAATTACCCATTTTACAAAATTATACAAAGCAAACACAGGTCCGTACTTAGGGTAAATTATTACAATAATGGCTAATTGATTAGTATCAGACTTAATTAATGGTATTATTCTGTCTGTTAATGTACGCCATTTCCAAGAATATTCTTTTTTATAATTAGTTTTGTATTCTAAAATTTTAACATTTTCGCATTGAATATTATGTCCTGCATCTTGAAAATGTATTGCTAAGGCACACGATTTTTGGCCAATATTTCTATTACTCCCATATTTCTCAATACGGAATCCAACTCTAGCGCCACTTGGATTCATTTTCACAGCTTCCGGCCATCCCACCTAGCTGCTCCTTTTTTTCATTTTCTGATGTGTCTAATATGTGCGTTTCTGAATACTCGAAATTACCGTCCCACGTTTTGTACTCTTATAACATAAATTATTTCTGATCAACCATCATCTTTTATCTTCTTTTCGTTCATTAATTATTTCTGAAGGAAATCTTGACTTTATTTTCTAATGCAGGAGCAAAGAAACGTTCAATGCATTTGTCATATTAATCTTACCCAGGGGAAAAGAAATTAAAATTTTGTGAGTTATAAAATACTAAATCATACACGGTGCAATCTTGTAATCTAGCAACTATGTATTTCCTACATATTCATCTTAAATAGCTTGCATTGTAGAGTTTTAAAAATGATGCATATATAAAAAATAGCTTATTTACTAGTTGATTTCGAGAAATAAAATAAAACACAGGATTTACTACGGAAACATATAAGAAACGGGGCAAAATAGCTATAAAATTAAGGTATATATGTAATAACATATTGGCGAAACCTCATATAAATTGCACAAATCAATCATTGACTATGCAAACAATACAAAATAGCCATTACGAGCATGATATTATTATAGGCAACCCTTTTGTGGATTAATTTAGGCCACAATAATTAAAATATGCTTTCATAAAGAGAATGAGAAGGAAAATAACTTAATAATTTTCCTTCCTGACATTGCGATTAGCTTATTTCCTAAATTTTCATTTTGCCTTTGTGTCTCTGTCGAAGTTTATAGAGGTTGTATAGGATTATTTAGACGAATTTTTCGAAATTAGATAATAAATTAATTTTAAATTCGAAACTTCAATTATGTATACGTGGACATTTGCATAAATATTACATATTTACATTACATTTCTTTTATATTTTAATAGAATCGATATTACTTAAATAAGTATCCTAAAAAAAATCAAGAAATGAATTTGTTGGTACGGTACGTATGTACATACTTTTGAAATCCTTAGTTCTCGTCTGTTGTGTGCTGTCTGAGATAATAAAATGCAGTCGTTTTTATTTCGCAAAATAAGTGAATTCTTATCGAATATCGAATAAGTGAATTCTTGTCGAAGAACAATTGATTTTTTAATAGTAAAAGAAAGTAAAATGTAATAAATAATAAACTTTATACTCCTTCTCAAAAAAGTATGGACACTTCCTATTCTATACAAAATTTGACGCCTACTTAAAGAATTTAAAGGAATTAAAAGTAACAAGGAATATTTATTGATCTACTACTTATCACACATATGTTCACAAAAGACTAAATAACATAACTTCACTCTCTCTTCAGTGCCATTCAGAATTGATATTTTGATAATACACATTCTCTTCTTATTTTTCTGTCCAGTTTGTCTCATAAAAATTCTCTTGGATTGATATCCAGTTTTTAAAAGGTCCACGATATTACTTTCAACGTTCCTTCATTTTCATGAAATTACCTCACTTCATCAGTGAAATAATTCCTGCAAAATAACGATGTGTGCTTTGGATAGTCATCGTGCATAAATACCAAATCGTTTATACACAGTCTAGATGGTAAAGAAATTTCTTCTAATATCACCCGAGAATTTCCCTTCTTCATAATTCCTTCAATTATGGCCAACCATCCTGTTCCAGTTAGGAAAAAGCAACTCCATATATGAACGGAACTACTATCTTTCTTCACTATTGATGTAATACATTCAGGTGTTACACTTCGCATATACGGTAATTTTTTATAATGTTCTTAAATTATTTGCATTTAATTTAAATGAGGTTTGATCTAAAACACGAATATTATTAAAATCCAACGTTCGTGAGACACGAATATGCGGACAAGAAATTTTTTTAGTTATTAGCTTATCATAAAACCAAGGTCTTTTCTTCTAACAACAAACTTATATGAACACATAGACTAATTCCTAGAATATTCTCTGTAATATTCCACTTTCATTTAATTAATATTATTGCATCTAATTTCTAATTACTATTGTAAATTAAAGTTTTTAATCCCTCTACAGAGAATAATACATGTTTATTGTCTACACAACCGATGATTATAATTAAATTATTATTATTATAGTTTATTGGAATGTTCAAATTATTAGTTTATTGGAATATTGCAGGACTATTATTATACATTAAACAGTCATACATCTTTCTAAAATATTTTTTTGTCATCAAGTTTCTAATTATATCGCACCTCTTAATTATTTCCAATTTTAGCGTGCTTTTTTAAATCGTGTTCATTTCAAATTGACCAATGCACTTGCTCTTCGTACCTCCGATTGATTTTTTGATTATTTTTTTTTTTGAGCTTGAGAATTTTAAATGCTAATACAAGACAGAAATATTGTTGTTTATTATAATTTGGCAGGTAATTTCATGGTATTTATTTTTTAAATATGATCTCCATTTACATGGTCCATTCGATCAGTCTAATTTTTGCCTACTTTTTCCAATAAATCTGACCGTATGGCGTCAATGGTGGCTTGAATATTAGCTTCCCATGCTTCAAGAGTTGCTGATTTGTCGGCATAAACCAATGGCTTAACATAACCCCACAAAAACCAATCCAGAGGCGTTAAATCGCAAGAACGAGGGGACCAGTCAACAGGCCCACTTCTGGAAATAAACTTTTCACCAAATTGATTTTGCAATAAATCGATTGTTAAGCGCGCTCTATGGCAAGTTGCGCTATCTTGTTGAAACCAATGTCGTCGATCTTTAGCTGATTAATTTTTGGAAACAAAAATTCAGTCAGCATGACTCGATAGCGCTCGCCATTCACCGTAACGTCAGCTCCTTCCTCATTTCGAAAGAAATGAGGACCGGTGATGCAGCCAGCGTGTAAACCGCACCAAACAGTCAATTTTAATAGATGTAATGGTGATTCGTTAACGGCTTGAGGATTGTCTTCGCTCAAAATATGGTAATTTTGCTTATTGACGTAGCCATTTAACCAGAAATGAGCTCACTAAACACAATTCTTTGATAAAAATGCTCATCTTCGGCCAGTTTCAAATGAGCCCAATCAGCAAAAATGCGACGCAAGCGATGGTCGTTTGGCTTCAATTCCTGCACGAGCTATATTTTATAGGCACGTAAGCCAAAATCCTTACCTAAAATTTTCCACGTAGGTCAAAGGCCAACAAGTTGAGAACGACGACGAATCGACATTTCGGCGTCTTCTTTAATACTTCGCGCTACAGCAGTAATATTCTCTTCGGTATGCACATTTCTTTATCTCAATGATGGTTTGGAATCGAGAAGAGTAAAATTATTGCGAAAACGATTAATAACTGCACGAATTGCTTGTTCACTAGATCGATTATGTTGACCGTAAAATGGACGAAGTGCTGTATGAACTTCGCGAACAGATTTATTTTTTCAAAGTAAATTACCACAATTCGGAAGCGTTATTCTGACGTTAAACGATTCATGATCACTTGCCAAACCTTACTGAATAGAAATGCTAACACAGTTTCACATTATCAGCTGTCAAACAATAGTTATCGATATCGATAGTTCTCATGCAACTTAAAAAGCACCCATTATAAAATTGAACGCACCCAGAGGAAACTTTTGAAATATTTGAGTTATAAGTTGGAAGGCGTCTATCCTCGTAGAAATATGGATTATACAGATTTATTCCTGAGGCACGGGGTGGAAATGCTAACGGCGCGGAAGTGGAAGAGGAGTGCATTACTGGTGGCGAATTTGTTACATGATAAGATTGATTCACCAATATTAATGTACTATCTCGATTAAATTTAATCGAATTTATTAGTGCTGTCAGATACCACTCAAGTTTTGTCCTCTCAACATCGAGAATTAACATCGTGTGTACAGCTTCGTTGTTTTACGCATCAGACAATGTTGATTTATCATTTAATGATGTTTTTTCTTCTCCGCAAATTTAATATGTATATTTTTTCTCAAAACCTTATTACCTTCATTCAGTAGTATGATACAATTACTATCATTACTACTAAAAAGTCCTTCTTCTGAGTGCATCATACATAAGCTTGTCTGGAACAGCTTTTAAAACCTCTCCAATAACTGGTAAAATTGTCTGCTCTCCGATAGTATGAAGTTTTCTTGATTTTTCAATAAATAACAAGATACTATAAAACTCCCGCAAACCAATCATTGTAACTTTTTTATGTTGAAGTGAATATAATATCTAGTGTGGCTCTAGTAAAGCATGTTAAATCTTTATGTATTTTATCAGGCTAGTACCTTCTCAGGTGATCTTCCAGGTTAGACGATTTTATTCTTGCACGAAAGGGACATGGCTAGATGTTTGTCCGACAGCAATGAAACGAAGTTGAACTTCACATAATTATCACTAGGCTGACCATTTTTTTTAGCCTAAGCCATATTGAGTGGTAAATATCTAGTTATTGTTCGGATCGTTTGTGGAATTAAGTATAGCGAAGTTTCGGCAGTTACTTTACTGCCATCTTCAGGGTATTCTTGATAAGGATTTTTCTTGTCAAACTCATCACTATAGTTAGTAATTCATCTGATTTGTATATGCCTCCCTAATTGTTTATCGCTCGAAAATACCACGTGTGAGGTTCGATATTTCAAATTTTTATAGTTCACACACTTCACCACTAAGCTATATAAAAAAATATATCTAGTGTTATGGTTTTATATATGTACCAACCTTAAGAAACTATTGTTACAGATGATTTTTTAATGAAAACTATGTATAATAATATACCTTTTTCAGTTTTGCCAACATAAAGCCAAATTATTTCTTGTAAGTCCTAAATGTCATGCTTTCAAATCAGAAACAAATGATACACATTCAGAAATAAAAACTGGTTTCTTGAATGCAAAAGTATATTGACTACAATGGGAAATATTTTGAAAAAATTATGTAATTTGTTCTATTAAGATATTAACATTAAGATAATAATTATAATAACTTATTAGTATAAACAAAGCATTATCAAATAAAATTATTAATTAGCTTATTGAATTAATTAATTACTCGTATTATAATGCTCTTACATAGTATTTAAAAATTAAACTCTTCCTATTTGTTATTCTAAAAAAAATAGAAAAACGTCAAAGAACTTGTGTATATTTAATCCTAAATTTACACGTGAAAGTTCATGAACAAAGTATTTCGTGAGGTGCGATTCCTTAATATTTTTACAAAACTATCAAGTAAAATAAGAAGCTTACTTTTGTCTGACAAATAAATCCTTCAAAGAAAGGCCGCAGTAATCGCGTTACGTTGAAAATTCGACTTATTTTATGCGGTATATTCTGAAAACGATTATATATTATTTTCACTACTTGAATAAAGCTTTAAATTAATATTAAAGTTTCTTATTTCACTCGTTTAGAGTATGCATTGGAAAAAGAAAATTTCGGATTCTTTATTCCAAATGGAGGTAGTATATAAAAAGACTTAAGGCAGTGAACCCGTTTTTTTAATTTTCTTTGGGATTTTTATTGACAAACAATGAAAATATGGAAGTTTGAACTTTTTACTATATATTTATTGACATTTCAACAGTATTTCAGAAAATTTTTAGACCAAAATCTTCATCACAATATGTGTTGCACCACTCTAAAGGTACTCATGTCGAAAAAAAGGTCGTCGACAGTCTTCATGATTTCGACTGATTGGCTTATCTGAAATCAAAAAACCGAAAGGCATTTTAAGCTATGAAGCTGTGGCTATCACATGAACTACAATCATTCGAAAATATTGAAAATTGAATAATTAACATGTTTCTGAAACTAATGTTCATATTTCAGGATTTTGTTCGATTATTTTGTTACGAAAAAAAAAACCGCTTGGAATTTTTATATTATTTTAGTTTAAACGATGACTATATATGTGCCGAATCTACTATTAAACCAATCAGTCAATCGGTCAAACCGCTTCTTAGATATCGTGGAGACCAGTTAGAAAAACTAGTTTTAAAATTCAAATTCGATTTAAACTATGAAATATTTAATCACCATTATTCTGCTATGCCTGGTCCATAGAGTATTCCTTCCTCCTCTTGGAAGTCCCTTAAAGCTGATCTTGCTCCAATTCTGGCTTGTTTCACGACATCGCTCACACATCTTTCAGAGCGAGCAATACGTGCCTCATCACGGCGGTGCCCGTAAGCATGTGCTTCATGGCCAATTAAATATTCCATTGACAACAATGTTTTTATTCCTTCTTGATATCCTTCATTGAAGATAATTACAGCCAAAAATGTTGCAAAGTCTTCATACTGTCTTTGAATTTCTTAGCTGAAGCTGATGTAAATTCGCTATCACTTTGCACTGTATGACGATTTCCCCAAACCTTTCATTTTTTAGGCCGACTAGAATGAACATCACGGGACTTGCTTCCTTTTCTATCACTCATTGCAAAAACAAACAACTTTTAAACTGATCTGATTTCGAACTGATTCGTAGTAGTTGTTACGCTCTTCGGTGCCAGGCCAAAACTAAACTAATCCTTATATTTGAAAGTAAGTTTGAGAAAAGAAGTGACCTTCTAAATCTCTTTGCATATATTTTTATATGAGTACACATGTGTTTTGAAAGGTTTCAAGACAAGAAACCGAGCGCCACAAAAGGCTCATTGCCCGGCCCCGCCGAGCACTCCGAACACCTGGTTTTCTACCTGCTGTAACTTTCCAACGACTTCGAATATTGGAAAATCACTTCACTAGCATATTCTACACATGTTTAGGAATAAATTTATAGAAAAAAATTCTATTTTTTAAAATATACCATATGGAATGACGGCCTTAACTAAAAAAAAAAACGATATGTTTAAAATTTTACCAAAATTGTCATTAATGATCTAAAACCAAACTCATGAGAAAACATATTAGTAAACTATCTAAATATCTTTGTTCAAGATTATTTAATACTATATATTCTTTTAGAAACTCGTGTATGTACGTGATATTCATATATGTAAGCAAATTACTTACACATCAAACTGCAGGGGTCGTATATTATACTATGTTTCCATTCTAACGTATTTTACGATATTCATTAAAAAAGAACCTACGCAAATAATAAATAAATTACCCTGCAATAAAGAAAGGAAAATGTAATGACTTTTCCATGTACTTCTATATTCCAAAAGATATATTAACGTTGGTGTTGCATAGAAGATATGATATTAGATACTAAATTCTTCAAACTCTAGATTAAAAGAAAGCTAATTTAAAAGTTATTTAAGTACATTACCGGTCACGGAAATATTGACAGTTGCTTATTTAAATAAAAACTGAATGCAAATGAATAATACAAACAAATTTTGCAGTGAAATTCTTATTTACTACTTTAAAAATATTCAATTTTATTTACACGTGACATATAATAACAGTATTTAACTCGTAATGTAAAAAGTGTCATAATAATGAAACTCTTAGAGTTAATAACAGCTTGTTGTTGGTTTAAATAGTTCTTGCATAATGACGTATTAATATACCAGTATGTTATTTCCGTCTACAACAAAAAGAAGAAAAGTAGACACATTGTCTTGGGAGTGTTTGTTAATCGATGGAATCATTTTGTTGGCCATGTTTATTTTATTTAAGAGAAACTCCTTGATACCCCTCTGCCAAAGAAGAACCCTCTAACCTGCTTAACCGATAACATATCTCATGTCAATAATATAGCTGAATTTCTTTGAAACATTAACCTGTATAATCTGGTACGTAGACTTGCGCGGTCGTGGTCCATATTATCTGCTTCTGGGCTTCCGGGCTGGAACCGCGTCACTAAAACTGAGTTTCAGTGCGACAGACAGTAGCAATAGTTGAGCCCTGAAGATGTCCCATATGAGTGGGTACGAAACGTCGGCAGTTATACCATTGACGCGGTTCCAGCGCGGAAGCTCAGAAACAGATAATATTAACTTTTAAGAATTCAACCATTTTCAACGATATTTTTCCTAGCGTGTTCAAATTAAGGCTGCAGAAACGAGTGCTTTCGCAGTAGCGTACGGCTCAGTTACTATCAATATTAAAAATAATAAATGTAGTTACTTACTATTTCAGATTTTTTTGTATTGTCGATGCAGAGTGACGCAAAAATTCGCTCTAGTATTGTGTCATTAATATGCCTTCCAGTGCTGACCCAGTCATATTACTACACCTTGGCGTTCTCTAATTTGAAAATAGTATCTAAAAGATATGAATAATTTTCGGAAATTTGCTCTTTTTGAGTATAGATTTCGGTATCTAAAACCAGCCGCTGACTTACTGAAATTGCTTGAGCATGTTGCGAATTTAATTTAAGACACAATATTTAATAATGTTTAAAAATTTCCCATAATATAAAACAGCTTTAAGCCATGTTCTCCATCTCGTCAATACCGACTGTGGTGGCTGAGGAATGTCCGGACAAATCTGTTTAAACTCACGAATGCGTTTCAGAGATTTAATAAAAACTTTTTTGGTAGAAGCTTTAAATTGGTCTACTTTTGGATAGCTGTTTCTAATAAATTCGGCTATAAGATGATATGCGCGGAGCGAACAGGTTATCTGAAGTAATTGAGGATAAGATTGTTTTTGTAAGTTTCCAGCTTTAACCATATTCGAACCCACCAGCATTACAAGTTGGATTGTCGATATATTGAACTTCCCAAAGGTATGTTTTATAGTTTCTACTATCCTTTCCGCCTTTGTTTTCTGTAATATTCTACTACGTAAAAGAAGAGCCAAGGATTTTAAAGTGCGCACTAACACATTTAAAATACTTTCTTCTCTTGCATCCGTTGTTTTATCTACCGCCAGCCATATTTTTTGGTCTTTTAACTTTGCCTTTATTTGATTTTAATCGTGTTTTTCACCCGAGGAAAATTATACTGTAATTAACCTCTTGTTATTTCCTTCAAAAGTTTCGAAATTCTTTATTGTCTACAATATTTTGTGAAATCACACACTTAACATAAAAATAAAGTCATATAGAAATTTAAAAATGGTACATCACGTTGCGCATTTAACCAGTGTTGTTTGCCATTAACATGTTTTTTACACACAAAAATACTCTACGGCAAAATATTGATATTGCAAACAATACATTTAATAAGAGTGCCAGTGTATTCTAATGTCGAAAATCGGTTAAGAAATCTATTAACACTCGTCGAACATAACAAAGAACACCGCCGATTCGCCATCATCAATATAATCTGGCGTTCGTACACATATCATACCGATATGAATGTCGACTTCGGGTATATTTGACCGCTTTCGAAATATGTCATCGCCGCCAATGAGTGCGCACTCGTTTCTTCAGGTTTATTAAAACTTCGTTACACTTAATACCGTAGTGTGCTGATATCACCTAGATAGATGGCGAATGGTAGGGTTACGTCATGAGGCTTTCAGAAACGTAAAGAAACATGCTGCCTATGTTATCTTTAAACTTTTGTACTAGAGTCAGTGGTAGGTAAAGGTCAGAGCATGTTCCCCAAATAACTTCTTAGTTATTTGGGGAGCATGTTCCCCAAATAACTTCTTAGTTATTTGGGGAACATGCTCTGACCTTTACCTACTACTGACTCTAGTACAAAAGTTTATAGTTTTATGTATTACTATTTAGTATGGCAGATCACATTTTAATGATTTTTAAATTTTTTAATTAAATAGTTTTTAACTCCTGATGAAGCTATAAATTTATAACGAAATATAGAGGACAAAACAAAAGATTGTTTTTTTCATTTTTTTATTTTCTTAACAGTTGACCGAATACCCGACGAACTTTATTGATTTGGATTATATATATATATACATATATATATATTATATATATATATATATATATATATATAGGTACCGGATGTCCCATGACATGATTACCACAGCTTAAAAATTCGAGTTGTTCAAACCAATTGGTAAATTTCCGTATTAGTATTATGATAAGTTAAAAAGAAACGTAGCTGATTCTAATAAGCAATGAAATTCAGTCATTTTCAAAAACTAAAAATTTTCGTTTGATATACGTTTTTGTTGCATGTATAGTTAGACATATTACATCAGTTTCAACAAAGTCAACATCGATCGATGATAAAATAGTGCACAGTTCTTCTCTGCGACATGGTCCGGATACTCTCATCACTCAAACTCACACTGTCTAAAATTCCTTTCAATACCCAAATTTTAATAAATGAGAAGTCAGTAAGTACCCTTCATTAAAAGAAATAATATAAATATATTTACTGCCCCTTCTCAGAATATCAAAATGTAATAAATTTATTATATTTTGAAATGTCAATGTTATTGTAAATTAATAAACAAGGATTTAGAATTGAATAAATTGATCAACATGCATTTTCACATAATATTCATTTAGCTGGTAACAAATTATTTATTATCGTGTTTGTGACGTTCAATATTTCAGGAGGCGGACACGAAATATCAAAATATTTAAAAATCATTTGTTTTACTATAAAATAATTGTTAGCCGTCAATTTAAACTATGCTGGAATAAATTGAGGTAACGTTGACTAAATTAAATTTACTAATATTTAAATTGTAACGTATTTGAATTATTTATAAAATCAAAACCGACATTATGTTATTAGACAATACAATTGAATACTTTCATCTTTTTTAAATATAACGAATAATCTTCATCTGATATTTGAATTTTCAATGTGTTCCCATTAAACTTTGATGTTGCCCCCCTTAAAAGTATTATGTATGTACATAAATCTATTATTTATTAATAAAATGTCAACTACTTGTGCGAAGATCTTTTTCAGCATTTGCGCAAATAAAATTTAAACCTGCGCTCATGCTGGAAAGTTATCCTCACACATTTAGTTTGTAAGTAACTATTGTAGCCTTCCATTCTCTGCATAGTTTGATTCGATGTTTTTAGATAGCTGTCTGCTTATAAAATTCAATTTACACTATCCTAAAACCACGCCTTTACCGATCTAGCAGTTCTTTTCGTTACGATTTTACTATTCGTTCCGCGTTTAAAATACCGGTAAACATGAATAAAGTTCTAAATATTAAAGCAACCACAAACATGAACCTTTACAGGGTGTTCTAAAGTGTGCTGTATAATACGTTTTTTTAACCAGGCTTAAAATGATGAATCATCTATAAATACAACGTTGGACTAATCTCTGCTAAAATTTTCTTGTGCCCAGATCACGCACGCTTATCGATGTTTATCTAACGGCAATGATTTCGTAATTGTGCTTCGATAAGCGGTATCGTGTTCGCGAATATGCTTCTAGTAATCATTAAATTAATATTTATGTTCTTCTTGGCTAGCTTGAACTGTCCTTGACGAAATATTAGTTGTACTTTCTTCTTAAATAAACTAGTAATAGTTTATCTTGGCACGTTGTTGTACCGCGACTTTCTCCGCCTCCTGAATGATCATCTACGCTTTGGGTTTGTTGACAGGGCCTTACCCATTGTATTATTAAGTTTTCTGACTTGTGCAAGTACCGAGATGCCAAGCAATTATCATTTTAGGACCATTACAATAATCACACGAAAACACTGCTTTGAAACGTTTTGCATTCGCTGCACTCATTTCAATGAAAAGTGTTGCATCATGCATACACACGTCACATGCAATGGATAACTTAACTAAAACTAATACAGCCAACTATTCATTAAATGTATATCACGCATTCTTGAGAGATATGTAGACTATAAACACCATAGCAAGCATCTTTTCAACAATTTCAGGTTTCGCGATAGATGTTACCCAATATGTGGTTCTTTTTCAATGATTGTACAACATTTAAACTCACCAACCCATTTATCAACAGTGGAAAATGAAGTAGTCGAGTTCTTCGGAACATTCTTTACTATAAATATTTGCTGCTAATAACCTTTTGAAGAAGAAGTACTTAATGATACCACGAATGTCAACATTATCCATAGCATCAAAAACTACAAGATACGTAATTAAACGCAATGATACAAATAAATGTAGCAATCTGAAATTTGACAGTTGACGATGTTAAGGAGACAACTTATCTACGCATCCCAAAAACAGACTAAAACTGCTCCATCTATCCATTATTGTACGAACGTTTCAGCCCACACTCGTATAGTAGACTATGCCAAAATTATTGTATTTTTTGGTCTAACTTTCAAAGTTCTTAATATTGCAATCACTACCATCCAATAACTAAAGCATTGTTATTAAAAATTGCTTAGTAAATCTACATAAAATTGAACTAATTTATCAGTGGATAAAAGGGGAAAAGAATGAGTTTTGCAAACCTTAGATAGCGTTGCTAGTTTGTTGGTATTTTATATCTCTTTTAAATTAGCGAAAATATAATATTTTAGTAACTATTTTTCAATTTCCAAATCCAATTCATTATACATTATAAAATTAACTAGGTAAAAATGCATAAATTTTAAATAATGTTTTTTTCCATATTCTTTTATATTACTTATTTTACCCAGAACCCGAGCATATTTGTTGAACTAATATTCATATGATAGTTAAAATACACCAAATTATAAGGTTGTTTAAATACCCCCGCTTCTATTACATACAATTAATTAACATTAAAATTCAGGCACCAGCCATTTCATTTGTTTATGTAATTGCATAGGGAAACTAAACAATTGTTTAACGATCCCTGTGATAAAGCACTAATTTTGCATGCAATGTTTAATGTAAATCCAACTGCTCGCATGTATCGCACACTGTTTACAATAGTGACTATGTGAAAGGTAGACAAATTGAATCTTTACGCTAAAACCTCTATCAAGTGTAAACTGCACACTATTCTCTGTACAATAATGCCACTGCTAAATAAACTCTTGTAATCAGCGAACGTGTTACATAATAATGTGTTTATAGATTGTCTCTATATTACAGAACATAAACGCCTGTGTTATGCATATGTATATGTAAAAATTTGTATTCAGAAGAACACGACTTTATTTTTGCTCAATAAACCCAACTATATTAAAATACATAAAAGTTCTAAAAAATTCTTTTCAAAATAAAAAGCATTAAGTTTTTTTAATTCTTGCTTAATTCATATTCGATTTTAAAAATACCCTTAAAGCTTCACTAGCAAGTAAACATGGAAATTTAGATTTAGATGAAACTAAAGGTGGACTTAAAAGTTGAACAACACATATTTATTTATGGATCGAATTTCTTGATTTTGGCGTCTAGTTTCTCCAAAAATTTGCACATTTAAATTTTTTTAAATATACATCATAATTCGAAGTACATTATATAGTCTCAAGAATGATGCACATTATTTTCAACAAGATGACGTTGGGACCGGGCACGCCATACCCCCCAAATTTTATAATTTCTTTTCATTTATCCATCAAAACTAACGTCGCTTTTATGTAGAAAACCATGCTGCATAACAAATTTATTGCGAAGAATAAATTTCAATTTTTTTTTGTCAATAGTGGAACCAGGTTTACTTTAGGGATGTGTCATAGTCAATAACAGAAAACATAAGGCATAAACTTATAAATAAGTACTTCCATCTTCCACAATTAGTACCATATTATTTGCATCTATAAGTGCCAATATTGTTACTTGTTTCATATTCCAGTATCCGATGTTGTACTATTTGAGTTGTGTCTTCGCTTCTCTAATTCCTTCATCTAAGGTTACGTTAATCCTGTCATCTGTGATGTTTCATGTCTGGCTCTTGCGTAATTCTTAGATGTTGTATAAACATTTTACCCCTTTTAGTTGTTGTTCTTCTGCATTTCTTTTTTCCATACTCTTCCATATGTCACCTCTATTTATTTTATCGAAGGCTTTCTCTAAGTTCATTAAACATCGAATGAATATAGTTTGATTCCCTGACAGCTTTTCGTAATATTGTTTGGCATCTTGTACATTTCTATTAGGTTTTGAGTCAAATTGGGGTTCCTGTAATGTATTTGTATGTTCTAGATTGTCTATCAGCCTTTTTTCAGATACTCTGGCAAGCATTTTTATGACTGTGCTTAATAGTGTAATAGTTCTATAGTTCTTCTTCTGGGCTTCCGGGCTGGAACCGCGTCACCGGTATAACTGCCGACGTTTCGGACCCACTCGTATAGGACATCTTCAAGGCTCAACTACTGCTACTGTCTGTCGCACTGAAACCGGTTTCAGTGCGATTAATTATTAATTTTACCAATAATAACTGGATGTATTGTAGTTGTGACTTAAAATAACTTACGAGAGTAAACTTACTTTATCTACATACACGAACTACTACACCTTGTCTCAGAATAAGAAGGAGTAATTCAAATATCCCGCTAAAACGCGGAACACATAGCCTAAAAATGTAACTTACCAAAAAATGAAACATAAACAGATTAAATATTATTAAAATAAATATTCCATGAAATTTTCTTTTTAATAGAAAAGTAAATATATATATTTGTAAGCCATAAATTGTTGTTATTCATATCAATTATTTGTGAAATTCAAGGTAAAATGTGAACTACTGTTAAAATTTATTGTAAAACTCTAAAATCAAAAATAAAACAAAGTTTATAAATATAGAATCATTAGCAGTACAACTAATCGTATTCACTTGTGCTTGACAGTCATTTTCAAATCATTTTCACTGTCACTGTTTCCAACACAAATAATAAATGGTTCCACAATATCATCCATTAAACTAGTTCCACATTCTTTTTTCTACTTTAATCACATGGTTGATACAATTCTTCCAATTATCCATTGTAACATTTGTAATTGATTTCATCAAAAGTTCTCGTACATGTGACATATTGAATGTAGTATTTTTTGAAGCAACTTCACTTTTTATTTGTGCTCAAATTATTTCAATTGGATTGAGTTCACAATGATATGGTGGTGACCTCAATACAGTTTTATTTGCAGCAGCCATTTGATCAGTTACATACATATTATATTGTTCCTTACGAAGACGTAATAAATGCAATAATTCAGCACGTAACATTTCTGCATTATACTCAATATTTTTGGAACGTAACCAGTCTTGGATTGCAGCTTTCCTCCGTGATGAAGTTGGAAGACTTCCCACCCTGGGCGAATGATATGATGCATTGTCCATTGTCATAACAGTATTATCTGGCAACCTAGGCAATACTTGTTCAAACCATTCCTCAAAAATATTACCATTCATTTCATCATGGTAATCAGCTGTTTCCTTACCTTCAAAAAGCAACAGTCCATCCTTAACAAATCCGAATTCAGGTCCTATGTGGAGTATTATTAATCGCCAGCCTTTACTACTAGGGCTTTTTAATTCTGTGGATAATCCTTCAACAAAAGCTTGTCGTGCACTTCCTATACTTACATCAATCCAAGCCTTTTCCTTTGTGTGTCCCTCGTTAACCATGTTTCGTCTAGGTAAAATATTGGGCAACCCTCATTTCTGTAATGTTTTTTGTTGTCAGATATTTTCCTCTCCACCTGATAACTTCATCCTTTTCTATTTGCATTTCTTCTTGTTACGCTTTACATACCTGAAATATAAATTAAATATGAATATGTTATAACATGAACAATTTTTCTTTAACACCTATTTGAAATTAATGAATTTCAAGAATCCGTGTAGACTTGCTGGACTCATTTTTGGTATGGACCCATCTCTAGTTATTTCTCCCAATATTTTATCAAGTGTTGAAAGTTTGTTTTTAAAAAAGAAATCATGCACCATCTGCCGTACAGTACTTTTGACAGATTCATTAAATTCTAGAAGCCTTGAATGCCTGTCTAATAATTCTTTAGGAGGGCTGACTTCGCCTGTCTGTTTACATTCTTGGATAACTGGCTATACAGTTGATTTGGCCAGCCCTACAATACATCCCTTACAATATATTGTTATAGAAGTAATACCTACAACTTACTTAGCGTTTCAGAGATGTTCGTTACAATTGCTGTCGTTCCCATTGGTTGTGTTTGCAGCGTTAAAACTTTTTATGTATTCGTCATTTTATTTTTGTACTCAAAGGCACAGATTTTATTAAATAATACAGAAAAATATGGTAACACAATGCAAAAATGATTTTTCAACGTTTATGAAAAATGGCATTCAATTATCCATATTAAACGTGCTTGTTCTAGAACCAATGAAATCTCTTAAAAATGTTTGAATCACTCCTTCTTATTCTGAGACAAGATATAACAACAGCAGACGAACAAACTAATTTGGCAATATTCGAGGTCGTTTGATAAATATATTACAAATTAAACAATATAAAATATATAGTATGAATATTATCTTACACCGTCAACAAACTAATCAGCAACAAACGTATAAAACTATTTTCTTCAGTACAGAATCATAACAACTATTGAGATGTAAGAACCGAAAACTCACATAGTGTTCTGGTTCACACAATTATTTGGTTGATATGTTTTGAGAGTAAAAGATTTAATGTTTTAGCAATATAACACGATAATTCTACCAATACTGCTGCAATAATTTTAAACTTTTTAATAAGAAAGAAAATTAAAAGCTGTTAAACATCCACCATACTTACACAATCCCGCATCCCTGTATATTTTTTTACATACATCTATATCGACTATACTTAAAGTACTCATTAATTTAGGGAACGATTTGTAAGCATTTATGTGTAGAATATTAAAAAAACACTTGAAATGGTGTACATAATTTAATACCTTTTTATAAACCTGAATGCCTTCTTTTAGTTTTTATGACGTATAATTCGTTAAATGAAATTTAAAAAGTGTTAAACGAAATATCTGTATCGAGCCCTTGTCTTCAATTAATCTAAATCCGGAAATTAGTTAAAAAATATACTGAAACAAAAGAACTCGTTCGATTTGATTGCCTTTCACGAAAAAATTCTCCTAAATGACGATAAAGACAAATTGGAATATTTGTATTCATGATCATCTATAATGTTAATTCAAAGTAGGCAATTAAGAATAAAATATTTCTTGAATACTATAAAAAAGCTCTTACATTGGGTTCATTGATGAACGCTTTTATCGATAAATAAATACAGAACAATAGTCTTTCGAAATAAACATAAACGTTAATACAAAAAAATAAAAAACGCGACATAAATAATGTGATTCGAATTTATTTTTAAATTAAGAATCACTATTTTGATATTAGGGTGGGGTGCAAAAACAGAGACGGTACAACTATGAATTGTTATTTAAATATAAAATGAGATTAGATTAGGTATTTTTGCCTAATTTCAAACATTATGGTGTCCTCACTCCTTTGCTCGATGTATGGGTCATAGAAAAATTGACAATCCTTAAATACCTGTTTTACGGAAAGTGCATACGTCTATCCTTAAAATTCTTGTGCATGTGTTGCATTAAAAATAATTTAAAACGACTATCTATAAACATTGTTACGAGGGTAGTCGTTTATATTTCGGGAACTGGCAACACTGTTAGTGTTGCCTCTGATCCAATGATTGCATCATGAAGTTTGTCATTTTTAACAATATATTTACCTTGACAATTTTATTATCCAGTCGCTATTTCTATTGTTGACAGTAACTTGAAAATTTTCTGTCAGCGAAAAAATGGAATTAACTCGCAAACATTTTCGTGCAATTATTTTTCATAACTTTCGACGTCGATTAACTCAACAAGAATGCATTGACGAGCTGAATTCTTTATATGGTGATGAAACAGCGTCGAAAACTACAGTACACCGTTGGTATAGTGAATTCTAACTTGGACGGCATTCTTTGGACGATGCATTTCGTGAACGTCGTCTCACAAATGTTGTTGTGTCGGAAAACATTAATGCAGTGTCTCACTTGATAATGCAAGACCGTCAGGCGACATACCATGAGATCGAGGCAGCTGTAGGTATTAGTAATACTAGAGTGCATAAGATCCCGCATGAACATTAAAAAGCTATGTTCATGTTGAGTATCACATAATTTGACAACCGATCAAAAAAGGACTCGCGTCGATTGGTGCCAAGAAGTGCACAAAAAAGACAATGGCGGTGTTTCAAAGAACATTTATAAAGTCATCACAGGTGATTAATCTTGGATTTATACGTAAGAGCCGGATAGTAAAGTGCAGTCGACTGTATGGGTATTCCAAGGTGAGCCAAAACCAACGAAAGTTGTTCGCGCTCGAAGCACATCAAAACAAATGGCCGCCTGTTTTTTTCGGAAAGACCGGTCGCGTTGCAACCATGTCTTTACAGAGTTGTAGAACGGTCAATTCCGAATGGTACACAACTATTTGTTTGCCAAAAGTTTTTGTAGAAATAAGGAAAACAAACTGCTTTTATTCGAAACATAAATATTTTGAAATAACTCAAAGGTGTTAATTCTTGAAATAAATTTTTACTTTAATATTTTTTAAATGTTTGGTAAACATGCACGGTGCTTTGCTAATAGATTACAAATGCAAATGTTTAGATTGTTATTTTGTTTCGGGCGTATAACAATAAATTCAAGTCTCTAAATTTGTGATGGTAAAATGAAGCATAAAATCTAACTCCTTTTTTTGACAACGCTCCAAACACTCATAAGATATTTGCATTTGCACTAATTTTTAATCAAAACTGAGAAGTTGCGGAATTCACCTCGCGAACAGCCTACTCACAGCTAACACTTTATTAAAATATATGCTGGCCGTTCTTTAGAGAGGTTTACAGATTCCGCTATTGCAAAAAGACGTATTTAATAACAATATAAACTCCAGCACCATCCACCTCGTCAAAAACTCCGAAACCCTCTTAACTAAACAGTCGTTAAAACAAAACTAATAAACGTAGAGATCTGAAATTTGTTGATGTTAGAGAGCAAACTTACCGGTGTACCATAATAGCTGAATAACTGAAACTGCGTCATCTATACATAATAATAAAGCTAGATTTCGTCAAAGTTATCCAATTGCCTACAATATACACTCGAATTAATTATTTTGTTGCTTGGTAAGAGCTTGAAAACTCACCTTTGTAATCATACCACACCTTTAGAATCCTATCACGCACCTTTAAAATCCTACCAATCTTTCTCTGCTCAGTACTTGCTTTCGATAACGTTTGCCGCCAGTCTTCAGGATGAAACTAAGACCATTTTTACACCACATTGTCATAAACAATTCATTTGTTATCAATTGATTCCAAAAAAGATCGCTTTCTTCATGTTTAAGGAATATATCGCAAATGTTTAGACGCATCGTCAAACGAAATTCATTTCATGAAGAACCCTAATATCTTGCTGACGCATTCTAAATTTTTCACGTGGTCGTGAACGTTTGAATGATGGATGCTTAATGATACTAACGGTTTCATTTTGATATGTAAAAAAAACGAGTATTTTTAAGCGAAATCATCGTATGTTTATTTAATTGTAAAGAGGAGGGTATGCCGTTAATAATGAAAAACAATATCAGCCAAATGGCCGCCACGGCTACGCAGGACCATATTCTTTTCATGAAATTTTTCATCACCAATTCGCACATTTGCGATTATATGTCCTCGATAACTTCGCGAATTCCATCTTTGAGGTCTTGAATCGATTGCGGGCCATTGGCATAGACCGTATATTTCAAGTAAACCTAAACAAAAAAGGCTAAAGGTGTTAAATCACAAGATTTCGGTGGCCAATTGTGACCGCCTCTTCGAGAAATCACACGGTCAAGAAACTTTTTACGCAAAAGAGCGATGGTTTATATTCTCTCGTGTCGTGTACCGTGGATTTGACACGATCATTTTGTTGTAATTAATTCAGTGAGTCTCTCTGATCATGAAACGTAGTTAAAATTAAAATCGTCACCATTGTTGGCATTCACGTTCTTATAAAGCACTGTCATGGCGCATGCTTGAAGCTTATTGCCTTTACAGAAGCATCAAAGTATAATATGACGAAAATGCACACTTTAGCCTTACATTTTTAACTTTTTATAAAATTTCAAACATTCCACTAAATCCCTCGATCTTTTTTTTCGAAAAAATTTAGAAGTGTCAACGCATTCCTGTAATGTAGTGAAAATACATAAATTTAAACTTATATTCTAAATATAACCAATATCTACGGTCGATTCTTTGTTTTTTGTACTCAATGTATACACAAGTATACACGGTTTTGGATCTAAGCAACCAAAAGCTGTTTCTAAGGTTATTTGGGGCGCTGAATACGAATCTGCACTCCGTTTTTTGATATTGGTTCTAGTTTTCGAGATAGTAAATAAACACATTTTTTACAATTTTTGACAATCTCCATTTTATTCATTAAAAAGTGTTAAATTAGAAATGAAGAGCAGTCGAACTGAGTAGCTTGTACTGTTTGGGGGTCTGTTTCACGCGTTAAAGTCCAACAGTAGTCGCTCATCATGCCCTCATCCCAAAATCCTTGGTATCGTTTGCGATTTTCGCCAAATCTTGGTGCAGTCGCTCTCTTTGCTCGTCGCTTGTATCACCAAAGTTTTCAGGAAAAAATTCGAGATGGGAATGCAGAAAATGTATTTTGAGAGACATTCGAGCTCCAATCTTGCAATAATTTTGCAACAAACTGTCGATTTTGTTCTTAAAATCCGGGGATTTGCGGTTACCGAAAAAGTTGTGAACAACATCTTGAAATGATACCCATGCTGCTGCTTCATTGGGCGTTAAACATTTTGTAAAGTTTCTCTCGGCCATTAATTTTTTCACTTTGTGAAACTAAATGTTTTTCCTCCATGTTAAAATCGCTTCCATTGTTCGTCGGTGATGAACTACAAGTTGCCATGGAATTTGCACTCGTACCTGGACAAATTGGCAAAGGATCATTGCTCGCACGGGGAACTGGCTTAGACACTGATGATACTTTAGGATATTTATATTTTGCTAGTTTTTTTGCATTTAGACCGATCAAGCAAAAGTAACAATCATCTACATGATTTTTCGGCTCTCTCCATAACATTGGCAATCAAAATGAAAAACATACTTTTTTACTGCGTGACCACTTGTATAATATTGTGCTACATGCGTTACAAAACAATTTCGGTACTCACGGCTTGTGAGTGTTTGATACAGAGAAACCAAAATAATAAAAATATGCATTTCTGATCACATTAGCAATAACTTTGTCACTTTTTCTGATCATATAACATCCGCAAACATAACAAAAACACTTTGAATCGACTTTACAATTCTGTCTTTGCATTTTCATACGTTTTGGATTCAAAAAAAAACTCTAAAAATACAAATTAAATTATGTTTCTAACGACGCCAACAGCTGACTGTCATTATGATAGCGCAGTGCTGCCAACATACGCGAACTCACAAACTAGAACCAATTTTGAAAAACGAAACCCGGATTTGAATTCAGCACCTCAAATAACGTCAAGATTTGTTCTCATCTGCTCTGATCCAAAAGTTGACTGGAATTCGTAAACTTGTGTAATCAATCCTAACCATTTTCTTTTAATTAGAAAGTGAATTTTCTAAAATAAATCTTTATTTATAAAACGTAAATACTGAAACAACAAATTTAACACAGAAATATTTAGTAAAAATAGAAAATTTACAAAAAAATATAGTACAAGAAGTTTTCTTTTGAAAAAAATTTAAGCTTTCTTGCCGTATAACAGAAAGAAACAATAGCTGTTTGTAAACAAGTCCCATGACAGCGAAATTCCAAAGAATAATAAAGCGCGCCTGTATTATAACTGATTCTCAATCAGTGACAGAACCAAACCTATGTATGTATATGTACGTACTGTGGCAGTCGTTATACAAAAACGTTAGGTCGTACACCAAAGTTATTTAAATTCAGAAAACTCGCTCCATAACCAGAACATACCATTCATTCAGTAACAATCCCATTATGTTATATCAGATGTTATAAAAGCAATCGATATTTATACAGTATGTACATATCTACGCTAGAACTATTTAAGAAATTAATTAGGATAATGGAAAGAGAAAACTAAATAAACCACATGCAATAAATTAAGCTTTATTATATATTTCCAGGATTTCCTTATTTTTAGAATTAACAAGCATGTTACAAGATTTAATGGCCACGAATGTCCAACAAAGGCATAATATAAAATTTTCACCACTAGTAAGATGAATTATTTATTTTCACTAACTTTATTCAGTTTGAAAGAGCTATTTCTACCCTATTTAATTATTGTTTGTATAGTTTTATATCAAATTTCTTTAGAAATATGATATTCAAATGCATTAATACTAAATCTGTCAGATTTTATTAAATATCTGTTAGTTAAGTATAAAGCCTCTCTGCTATACAATCTATTAAAAAAGTAACAAAATATCTAATGCATTCGTCTAAATGACAAATTTTCATCCTGTAAAAATACTCATTATATATATATATATATATATATATATATATATATATATACAGACTTGTTTATTCTAGAATTAGATATGCGCTGTCCACAAGTGGAAAGAGTGCAGTTAGGTTAAAGCGCGCGAGAAAGGAGGATAGAATATCTCTCACTGGCAGTTTCGTTTTCTCCCACTTTTGTATTGCAAACAACTTCCCCTACTTTCTCGCGTGAACCTTCTTATTCTAGTAAACAAATATCTCAAGTAGTTGACGTAAAACCTCTAACAGTTCGTCGTATTCTACACTAGGATTTTTATGTATGTATGTATATAAGTCGCTTCATAGAGCTGGAGATTATTTAATGTGTGCCTAGCAGTGCTGCTGCGTTGGAAGGGGGTATTACTAACTGATGTCGTTGCGCGCTCGACTACGTGTGATTGATCCGGATATCTGTATGTTCTGCAATCGGTTCGTACGCTTGTGTATGCGCTCTTAGGTCCCTTTCCTATCTCGATCGCTTCTCTAGTAATTCTTATTGCTAGATTTCTTGGCTAAAACCTTGGTGTTACTAAAATTAATATAACATCCTGTTAAAAATCTATGTCGTGCTAGCGATAACGAAAATAAAGCGGGACATTAGGACATTACTGTATAACGAAAATCTACATATTCGAATAAATACTCAAAAGCACAATTACGTCATCATCAATTGACAACTGGACTACGTCGTAAAAACACTAAATTTACAATCCAAAATATTAATAGACGAAGAACACAAACACGAAGAAAATGAGCAAAATGCCCTTTGAATCCTAAAAAATTGATGCCATCACCTTGTTTGCCGATAAAGTGGTTTTCGCTTTCTTTGGAGGTGCAGAACCACGTTCTAACCATTGTTTCGACTGTTGTTTAGTTTCGAGTGTACTGTAGTGTATCCAAGTTTCATCGCTAGTAACAAATCGCCTACAAAAATCAACCGGATTCCGCTTATAAAGGTCCAAACACTCACTGGAAATGCGCAAACGAGTGAACTTTTGATCAGTCGTAAGCAATCGCGGCACCCATCTTGCCGAAAGCTTGGAAAGGCCCAATTCTTTCGTTAAAATGTGGTGTACGCGTTCTGTTGAAATCTTTACCATGTCTGCTATCTCTCTCACTTTGAGTCGTCGATCTTGCGTAATAATATGGATTTTTATAATCATTTCCTTAGAAGTCACGATTTTTGGTGCTCCAGAGCACGCTTCATCAACACAGCTTGTTCTACCACGTTTAAATTCGTTTACCCATCTACTTATTGTGGCTGATGATGGAGCAGATTCACCTAATGTTTCCCGTAACTCATCTTTTATTTCGGTAGCTTCCATACCCTTAATTACGAAGTATTTTCCATTTTAACAAAACGACGTGTTGCTTCTTTTTCAATCAGCTGTCAAAAATAAACAAATCAACCGATTTATCTAAATATCGGAATGTAAACATATAAATAGACAACCTAAATTACAGTGTATTTGTTTTACCAATTAGAGAGCCGTCTATGTGTCATTCTCACTACTTGTCGAACTATCCTCGTAGAAAGACAACCGACGCAACAGGCAACCCAGAAGATATAATTCCATTAGAAGATCAGGAGCGTGTACAAATATCCTTGCTTGGAATGTGATCAATGTGAATGAAAGAGAAAAACATAAAAACACAATTGTCAAAAAAGAACCAACATCACCGTTAACACATGGGCTCTTAAGAGGGATTCTATGGACTTTAACAACACCAGTGTTTTAGCAAAGAGTAAAAACCTAGCAACAAGAATTATAAAAGAAACGATCGAGATGGAAAGGAGGCTTAAAAGCCTAAATAAACGTGACAGCGACCAACGCCTACCTACATGGAAATCGTTCCTAGATGACCTCCAGAACAAGACTCAAGCGAACCATTACAGAGAACAATCCCAGCACAGACATCCGGAGCTAGCATTCGTAGTCAAGGCCGCGCGATGTCAGTAAAACATCATCCTCTTCCGACGAAGAAACGATATCAAAGAACAACACCCCCATGCAACAACGTATAAGTACACGCACCGTTAGACACACGTCACACTATCTTCAACTCTAGCACGCGATAGAAGATGACGAGTACGATCTCTGAAACGTCGAGAAAATAGTCCTTAGAGCATAACATATACGTATTCTAGAACCTGAAAAAATTTACCGTCATCATATGTACATTAACGAGAATATATATATATATATATATATATATACAGCACGCGATAGAAGATGACGAGTACGATCTCTGAAACGTCGAGAAAATAGTCCTTAGAGCATAACATATACGTATTCTAGAACCTGAAAAAATTTACCGTCATCATATGTGCATTAACGAGAATATATATATATATATATATATATATATATATAGTATATATATATATATGTACGTACATTATTAATTAATTAACAAAAACAATAGACACGGTAACAATTTCAAAAAAATATTGTACGTTTGTTTGTCTGCGTTATTCTTAAGATATTTGTTTATGTTAGCCATTTTTGGTAAATTATTGGCTGCCATGACGCTTTCTTCTGGACTAACCTACTCTTTCTCTCCTCTGAGATTATTTTCCAAAGTACCGACACCTTGTCTGATCGGACCAATAGACTTTCTTCTGACATTAAATAATAATTCTGGTAACTAATTCATAATAAAGAGGATTGAATTCATATTTAGATGATTCTCTGTATCGTATTATTTTTTTAATAAGAATTTCTCTCTCGGCTTTTATCAAAAGTGTTGTATATACCATATGTGAAGTAATTTTCGTATTTAACGTAGTATGGTACAACTTAATCACTGAAGGTTGATATGTAACTCCTTTCCACATTCTGGGAAATTCACGAGACACCTTTTCTTAAATTGAACTGCTTATATACTTTCACATATCTTAAAAAAATAATCTAAAAAAATGCGAATATATTACTATTATGTTAAGCTGTAAATAAAGAAATAAAATGCATTCGCCCTTCTGGTAATTGTCAGAATAATGTGCAGTTAAGCAACAACTAAATATTGTGGAATAAATGATCACGTACAGGTTTTCCTTGTAACTATAAAATAAATAGTTTCTTATAATTAAGAAACGATCAAATGGGACTACAATATAGAATGTCTATTATTAAAAAACTAGCTTAATAGTTTCAAAATTACGGAGTTGAAATTGATGGAGCCTGTGGTTGATTAACTTAATCACTAAGGTTGATATATCACCCCTTTCCACATTAACTTTTGTAATTCTGTATACGCATTTCGACAACCAAGTTGTCGTCATCCGCAGATAACCGCAAAGTGTCGCACCTGGTAAACCACGGCGAAAAATACCTGTACGAAAACGCACTCCGTACGCGGTACACACCGTTGAGAACCTAAACGTACAGGTATTTTTCGCTATGGTTTACCAGGTGCGACACTTTGCGGTTATCTGCTGATGATGACAACTTGGTTGTCGAAATGCGTATACAGAATTACAAAAGTTAATGTGGAAAGGGGTTATATATCA
Organism: Dermolepida albohirtum; assembly: GCA_031893035.1. NCBI lineage: Eukaryota > Metazoa > Arthropoda > Insecta > Coleoptera > Scarabaeidae > Dermolepida > Dermolepida albohirtum. Next base: position 112,735 of record JAVIWB010000402.1, read on the forward strand.
ACCTTAGTGATTAAATTCAAAATTACGGTTGAATATCTTGACACAATCCTATTGATAATTTGCCTCTTCTAATTGTTCATTCTGGGAACGGTTGTAAAATTTATCGGCTGTGTCTTTTGGTATTTACGTTGCCAAAAAAAAATCGATTTGACTAAACACCAACTTTTAAGCATTCTGAAATGCTTCAACTATGGAGCTTTACAGCAAACCACATTCTGAAATTCTAAGTTAATGAAACTTTTGTCATTTTGCAGTAAATTCGAATACTATTGAGAGAAGTTAGGCATTCAAAGACAATATTTAACAACAGTCCATGATGAATAATAACGAATACTATGAATGTATTTATAAAATACCTAAAATATAACAGATTTTCACGAAGAAATCCATTTATTGCGATAACCATGGAGCAGATACGCAATCTTGTAGCTTTTTTATGACATTACAACTTTTTCACCCAATAATTTGCCACGTATTTTTACAGTAAATTAAATAAATTTCTAACAAGAATGCAATAAATATAACGTGAATTTCGTATTCACATTCTATTTGTCTTCAAATGAATGTGTCTAATCTACTTTCCTTTGATTATAAAAATAACTGTCAATTGATAAATTTCTCGAACTGCGTGAATTAGGGCCTTTAAGCTTGAGCAAAAAATGTTTATTCATGACACATGAATAACAGTAAATAATTAAAATGTTAAGCTCAGAAGAAAACTAGATATATACCCATACGTTGATTATTCACAGTTAGTTCCAGTGTTCTTATTTAAACAAATACAAGTAAATGAATTTTTAATATATCCGTACATCTTTAATAAAACCCTTGACATATAAAATAATCCCCGCCGTCCGTATTCTGATTAACTGAAAATTTTTACTTATTTAAAATTAAAGCATCTCCCATACATTCTAAATTTCATAAATGAATAAAGTTGTCTCTACTGTTCTTTAAAAACGTCTTAATATATTGACTTTATTTTACTCTGGAAACGCTAAATTAATGTATGTATAAAAATAAAAAATTTAAGTTTGTTAAGTAGTTACTAGTTGTGGCAGTATCTCATTTAAAAGACATTTATCTTTTGCCAACCTAATCCCTTAAATATACATGAATTATTAAGTAAACGTGCATTATATTCAGCGGAAGCTAATATAGGGGATTACATTGCCGGGAAAATTAAAGACCGAGCGATTGTTGAATTTGTTCATTAGTGAAGACCTATTAGTCACACGGAATTATTTATTTGGTTAATCTTAGAATATACAATATCAATAATAGTTGATAAAATACTGTACATTTTGTAATTATATTTACCAACTTTTAAGTATTAATTAATTAAAGCTAGGTTTTCTTTTATTAGCGACTGATTGTTTTACGAAATATCAGCAACTCTAACAGAAAATATTTATTAATCTCCCATCTTTATAAATATTACTCCACAATTTACGGTAGTAACATATTCAAAGTTTCTTTCTTTGATTCATAGGTTTCCTGTACCCTCACGGGTGTCGGGTATTAGTAGGTTCCGCCTTCCTTACCCATTTCTTCCATATCCTCATTCATCATTTTGTTCATATCCTCCATCATTTTCCCTCTTCCTTTTCCTATCTGCAATGTCCTTTAACCACGTCATTCTAGGTCTTTCTCTTTTTCGTTTCTTCGCTGTTTTCATTTCCACTATTCTTTTCAGTAGTCTGTTACTGTACAATCTTCTTCAGGGAGCATTTTATTTCTGCTGCACTAATTTTTAGCCTATATCATTTTTGCACTACCCTTCCATACAAAATGCTAGGGATCACTATTGCCTTATATACTTTCAGCTTTATTTCTTTACTTACTCCTTTTTTCCCAAATATTGTTTTATTTAACAGATATACATTTGCTTTTCTAGTTTTATTAGCTATTTCTAGTTCTATTCACCCATCAGTTTCTATTACACTTCCTAAATATTTCATCGTTGTTACTTCTTCTAGCGTTTGGGCCTTACATGTTATTTCGGTATGTCTTCCCTCTTCCTTTTTGCTTATATACATTATTTTGTTTTCTCTACATTTACTTCCATTTTTAGTTTCCTTATTTTCTCCATCCATATATTTACTAGCTTCTGCATTTCAGCCTTTCCATCTGCAACTAGTATAAGATTGTCGGCATATAGTAAATTATCTATTCTGATTCATATCAAATTTCTATAGCCTGCTTTTTTCCCTTTCTAATGTGAAATACTTCTGATTGATTCCCATTTATTTACACCTTTGCTTGTACGTCTTCTTGTGTTGATTTTATAATTTGTATTAGTTTAGTTGGGTGTGCCTATTAATTTCAAACAATTTTCTACCACTTGTCTTTGTACTAAGTCAAAAGCTGCTCTCAGATCTATAAAAGCGAGGATAAGTTCTTCTGCTATTTCTATTTTCTTTTCTGTGAGGTGTCTTATTATTAATATTTGTATATCATTCGTGGTTTGTCTTTTTTTCTCTAAACGCTGCTTGCCCTTCTTCTAGTTTATTTTTAGTTTGTATGGTATTATTTTGGCGTAGATTTTTTATTTAGCTGTGTTCTGTCTTTTTTTAAATATTGGCAATATCGAGTTGTTTTTCCACTCTTCTGGTATCGTATTCGTTTCCCAAGTTTCAGATACTATTTTATAAAACCATTCTATTCCTTTCTCTCCCATGCATTTTGTCATTTCTGGGTCCACCTCGTCCTCTCCACTTGCTTTACCTATTTTACAACTCCTTATTGCCTCTTCCAGTTCTTTAATATATATTTTATTTAGGTACTTTTCATTTCCTTGTTGTCTAGGTATATTTACTTTTACTGATTGTACTTTATCTTCTTTTCTAGATGAATTTTTTGTTTATAGTGATATCTAACTAATAACTTCCATTTTTTCCGAAGGACTAGTTTTAATTATATTGTTTTTATCTTTTACGTCTGCATCTATACCCTTTCTTACTCCTCCTAGCCCTTTATTTGTGGCTCAAAATTATTTCACTTATATCCCTTATTTAATTCGTTTTCGAACTGTTCCCACGTTTATTGTTTAGTTTCTCTTCGTATAATTCCTTATCTTTTGTCTCTTTAGGGTGAATATATTTTTCCCAAGCTGGTCTTGTATTGCTCGTTTTACTTCCGTTATCCACCATCGTGATCTCTTCCTTTCAATATTTATCTTCCTGTAACTATATACTTTTTTTGCCCCACTATTGAACTACTGAATATTTCTATTAGTATCCCTCATCGGTCATCTAATGTCCATCTTCTAAACGTTTCGTCTTGTTTTTTATTTTTACTTCTATTATCGTTATATATTTCTTTTGTTATCGGTTTGTTTGAATTTATTTATATTTATTCGAGTATAGGTTTTTTTATGTAAACTATGTAATCTTTAATTCTCGTTGCTTGTTTTTCTTGTGCCGCAAACTTATACCTGTCCTCTTGTTTTTGTTTGCAGAAGAAGTTTTCGATTTTTAGATCATTAGCTGTACAGAACTGTATCATTCTACCCCGATTTCGGTTTATTTCATTTTCCCCACATGGTCCTCTACATTCCATTCCTTTATGCATATCATTACCTACTCTACCGTTCCAGTCTCCTATTATAGTAACTGTTTCCTTCCTCTTGTAATTTATCTATGGTATTCTGCATTTTTGTATAAAATTCTATCATTGTGTTCTGTTCCTTCTATATTTGAACTGTACTTATTTCTTCTCCAATATCCATCGTTATAATTATAATTCTTTCTGATATTGCATCGTAACTTATTAATCTTTTATTTATATTATATATTCATTTACTACAATATTATACCTACTCCTTCCTTTGGTCTCCCACCCGGTTTTATTCCCGAGTAGTATAGGTTATACCTATTAGTTAATATTTTATGTATCCTTCCTATTCTCTTTGTTTCCCTTATCCCTAATATTTGTATATCGTATATCTTCATTTCCTCCACAGTTTCTTGTTCTTTGTTAGACATTAAAATTATATGCCACTTTCTTTAACTCTTTTCCATCATTATTTTTATTTTTATATTCCACGTTCGTTTTTATTTGGTCCCTTTCCATTTGTCCTCTCTCATTGTTCGCGTCTATTGCATTGGTTTTTGTATTTATTTTAGATTAACTTATTCCGTCTAGTTTTATAAGATTACTCCCGTATATTTTTCTGTTCTTGTTACTTTTCTCATCTTTGTCATCTTTGTTTTCTCTGTCTAGGGATCTTTCGCTTATCGTTCTTCCACTTGCCTTTGTTCTCAATATTTCCTCAATAATGTTTTTATTAGTATTTTCTTCGTAGTTCTTACTACTTCCTAGACTTTCTACTGTATATACAATTCCATTGACGAATAGTTTATTGTAGTACGTGTTCACTTCATTTCCCATTTCTCCCTCTTTTTTTGTATACTTTCCCAAGATCTTTCTTTGTCTTTGAATTTTTTAGCAGAATCTTTGTTTATGAAGATTTTGGTACCTTTTAGTTTTTTCGCTTTCCTCATTATTTAGTTCCTCACACTCCTACTCCCTGACTAGCATTGGTATTTCCTTACTCTTGATTCTTCTTATATCTTCAATATGCTCTTTTTCATGTACATTAATTCCTATTTGTCTTGATATCTCCTTGATTTTTCTTACCATGTCCTCGATATACTCGTCCGTAGTTTCCTGTATACCGTATACTATGATATTCTTCTCATATTCGAACTTAAAATTGTAATGTAGTATAATAACAATATATGTAATAATAATAATAATAGCACTTTTAATAGCATTGCCCAACAGTAAAGCGATATCAATAATAGAACAATAGGTACATACAAAGGGTACTAGGAAAGTTTTGCAATATGACGCAACAATGAATCATAGGAAACTGCTTGTTGCTGCATGTTGAGACATGTTCATATGTGCATAGTAGCCGCCGCTCCATGCCGATGGGCTCACTTACTCATTAGCTGCGAGAGTGTAAAGTGCTTGCGATGGCATCGTGGTCATGAAATGAGATAAGGGCAGTTTTGAGTTATAATTTCGTGCGTGGTTTACCAGTGCTTCGAAGAAATGACTCTTGCACTAGGTGATGTTTGTCCACATCGCACAACGATATTCAGGTGGTATAGAGAATGCCAAAGAGGAAATTTAACTGTGGAGGATGCTGAGAGGCAGGGGAGGCCACGAACGTCAGTTACGGAGGAAAACGTTACTACTGTGAGGAAAATGCTTGGTGAGGACAGGCGAATGACCTATCAACAGATAGAGGGTACTTCAGGCCTAAATGCACCAGCAATTCGTTCGATTCTGCATGATAATTTGCACGTGAAGAAACTTTGTTCTCTCTGGGTGCCGCATCGACTGACTGAAGAGCAGATGACGCGACGTGTGACTTGGTGCCGGGGGATGCTAAAAAAGTTTAATAAGGGACAATCTGGGTATGTGAACAACATCGTAACAGGTGACGAGACTTGGCTGTACTATTATTATACGATGTACCCCGACCAAAGCTCAAAACAAAGTTTGGGTCTTTGATGATGAGGACACACCCGTAGTTGTCAGAAAATTCCGATCTGTAAAGAAGTAAATGATAGCTGTATTTTTCAAATCGAGTGGAGTGGAACGCGTCATTTTGGACACATATAAGACAGTCACAGCTGAGTGGTATATTGAACAGTGAATCCCTAAAGTCATTGGATCTATGAAGAACCTACTACCAAAGTCAAGAATGGACGCCTGTTTCCTCCATAATGCTCCAGATCACCGCGCCAAAGTCTGCACCGAATATTTGACCACGACAGGATTGAAACTTCTGGAGCACCCTCCCTATAGTCTAGATATTGTTCCCTGCGACTTTCCACTGCCCGCACATGTGAAAATGAAGCTAAAAGGGAGGCAGATTTCGAGTGATGAAGACCTTCTGCGGGCTTGGACCAACGGGTGTGCTTTACTCCCTAATGAAACTTGGCAGAACTGGTTTAAAGATTGGTTTCGGAGGATGGAGAGGTGTATTGAATGTAGGGGAAACTACTTTGAAAAAATTAAATGAACAAAGCTGTATTGCAAAACTTTCCTAGTACCCTTTATATATGCTAAAATAAAAAAATAAATATTTCACGAAGATATTCTTTTCTTTTTTAAGTAGTTTTATTCTTACTATAAATTTTATTCTTTTGTGTTTGACTTTTTCTACCAGTGTGGGGTTCGGAATGTTTTTTTCCTTTCTCAAGTTATTTATTTTTTCTGTTAACTTATAACAGTTTTTAAAAATATATTAATAATTATGAGTATGTACATTTTTTTCTCTTGAGTATTGTAAATTTACAATCACATGAACATTTTTAATTTAACAAAATAGTACCATGTTCTTATGCGTTTATACTTATGTATGGAACTGACGGAACAGTTATGTACATTTGGCGAAAGTTTGTTACGGATTTATTTTACATTTCGTTTACATTTTATTGGCTATTGCTGTATGTAATGTAGCGTATATAGCAAAATTAAATAATTGCCAATTCTTATCCATTTCGCACCATCGATGGATGTGCGTTTCATTGAAATTATTTTATTTATTGACTTTTGGTCGTTATTTTTATATATTTGCATTAATGCATATTCTTTCGATATTAATATTTCATTTCGGAAAAGGATATTGTGCGCTATCTGCTTTATACATATTCAATTCTCATATTTGCAATGTCCTATTTATCTCGTGTTTTTTTTTGCTTGTGACGTATAACTAGTTAAACCACGTATATTCACTCTCTTTTGTGAATCTGCGTTCCTTTTGTGCGTATTCTGGGAAAAAATAAGTGGACGTGGGTTAAGTGTTGCCTTTAATTAAGAAGAAGTTTTCTTGTAAGGGCATCTAGGACTACGACATGTCAATCGATGATGTATCGGTCTCGAAGTTCTGAGATATATACATACATATATATATATATATATATATATATATATATATATATATATGTATATTAGACGATAAATATACACTAATGTGGATAAGGACGTCCATTTTGATTTTCGTGTTCAACTACTGCTACTGTTTGTTACACTGAAACAGTTTCAGTGCAAGTAGTTGAGCCCTGAAAATGTCCCATACAAGTGGGTACGAAACGTCGGCAGTAACGCGGTTCTAGCCCGGAACCCCAGAAGAAGATAGTATGGATCACGACCGCGGAAGTCTACGTACCAGATTAACTTATTAATATCCGTACATTTTCTTGATTTTATTACTCCTTCAACTTCTCAGATGCAGTAACACTATGTTTAAAGTATTTCCCTATATTTTCGATCTAGCCTATCTTTTTATTATTGACGTTTCTGTTGCTATTACTACGTAGCTGTAGAAATTTCGTTTTGCAAAAAATAAGCACTGTTTGCCCAATGTAATATCGAGTAATAGCAATAGAAACGCCAATAATAAAAAGATAGGCTAGATCGAAAATATAGAGAAATAGTTTAAACATAGTGCTCAGTTTGTGTGTATTCTAGGAAAGGAAAGAAGTGGGCGTGGGTAGAGTGTTGTCTTTAATTAAGAAAAGGTTTTCTTGCGAGAGCATGTCGGACTAGGACACGTCAATCGGTGATTTATCGATCTAGAAGTTCTGCGATATATATTTACATATATACACTATCTCTCATGAGTATTTGGTCACCCTTGTTTCATTACAGTTTCTATAGAAAAGTTGTAATTATAAAATTTATTTCTGTAGTAAAAAATAGTTTCATAGTAAACATTAAAATCTATAAAAGCTTATCTTGCAATGGTGCTAACAAGTAAGAGAAATAGACAGAAAACAGCCCCAGAAATAACAGCAGAAATGAATGTTGTTTGTCGAAAACGCATAAGTGTTTCCATAGTTAAACGACGATTAAAAGAAGCCGGTCTTCATGGATGAATAGTAATGCGGAAGCCGCTTCTACGCAAGCAGAACAAGCTAAAACGTTTAAAGTGGGAACGCAATCACCAAAATTGGACCATAGCATACTGGAATAAAGTATTGTGGACCGATGAATCCAAATTCGAGATTTTCGGTTCACGAAGACGTGTTTTCGTGAGGAGATCTGTGGGTGAGCGTGCCTGGGAAGAATGTATAGCCCCTTCTATTAAGCACGATGGAGGTTCAGTCATGATAAGGGGTTGCTTTTCTGGATTAAATGTGGGCGATTCCGTAAAAATCGAAGGTAAACTAAAAAAAAGAACAGTATAAACGCATAGTAAAGGAAAACGGAATCCCCTCTGGAATTAAAATTTCGTGTCAGAATTTTATCTTCCGACAAGATAATGACCCGAAACACACTTCCAAAATATACCGGGAATATTTGCAGAAATTGGAGAACGAGGGAACCATAAAAGTTATGGTGTGGCCTCCCCAGACTCCCGATTTAAATCCCATCGAGTTGCTATGGGAAGAACTTGACCGAGAGGTGAGAAAATCGGCCCCCGCATCTGCTGTTAATATGTGGAAGAACTTGCAAGAGGCATGGAGTAAAATAAAACCTACGACATTGCGAAAATTAATCGAAATAATGCCTCGATTGTGTGCTGCAGTAATTAAAAATAAAGAAAGGCATATAGACGAGTTTAAAATTTAGATAAATATATTACATAACAATTTATTTTAGATGTAAAAATATATATTTTTCATATATGTAAATAATAAAAAGATATTATTATATATATATTTTACGGAGTTGAGTTTTGTTTTATTTCACAATGTATTTTAAAATTAAAATTGAGAGTTATTTATACAATTATTTCGATTCAGCCAGTGTATGACTCCTTTTAGTTTCACGCTCCTGAGGAAGGTGCAAAGGTTTTGGCAACGAAATATAGAGTATTGAAAACTAAAATTGTTTGAGTCTTTATTCAACAGACCGATACACCTGATAATAGTTGCGTTTAAGATATTAAGAGTACAGTCGACTATACAGTATATATATATGTATATTACACGATAAATTTGCATTAGTGTAGATAAGGACGCCCATTTGGATTTTTCGGTAATTAAAACTTTCACAAAAGGGAATTCATTCATGGATTAAGTAATCCTTTACCCTATTGAATTGGGAATGATGAGTTCTTGTATTATTTGTGTTTAATTTAGGTCTTGTCTTATATGTTACGTGTAAGGTTCGGCGTGAATTTTTTTGCATCAGGTGACAGATAGGAAGCCACTTCAACTGTGTGATCCTATTTCATGTAAATCGGAGCTTCTATGAGGTAACAATCTTATATTCCTATGTAAACGAGGGATACGTTACCCGTCAGAGTCAATATTATTTAGACATGTTCATTAGTTCATGAAATTAAGATGTGTATTTTCTCATCAGCATACCATTAAACTAAAAGTAATTTTATATAATAATTTCTATTTATATAATAATTTCGTACTCAGGGTCTGAATATGACAGTGAACTCGAACTAAATGAAAAAGTCGTGAAAGAAATTAACAGATTTGGTCTTCGTTATTTAAGATCACTAAAATTATATAACTTTTCCATGATTTTTTTGTATTATTAATGACGACTACAGTATAACATTTGAAATTGTGTTATCTAAACAGCCTATCTGAACCAGTATACGTATATTTGGGGATTCATATGATCGTGTGTTGTTATTTTTTTTTCAATAGTTACTTATCTATCTTAGTTGAGATATTTTAACATCGATAGCTCATATGATTTTCTGTCTTGTAATTTTATACAAACGTATTTCATGCATTACGATACTGGGTGTCCAGTAGTAGATAAAAAAGAATTGAAAATGTTTCCATAGTTATCAAGTTATGATATTCCATTTTCTTTACATTCTTAATAAAATATTTAATTGTTATTGATACTCTGGGGTTTCTTTCTCTGATTATTATACGGTTTATTACTTTCCCTATTGTAACAAAATTGGAGCATTGGAATTTTGCCCCTATATATGCTACTGGCTTCAGTATTGGCACGCATTTCTAGAGATTCAAATGCTATAGCGCCCATTTATATGATCTTTTATTGAGAGAACCTTCCTAACTCTCCGAGTTACTGACTAGTCTAGCCCTAGAATAAGGACATACTTCAGGCATGAAGGACGAGCCTTGTAGTATCAATCTCTACACTAGAGTGTGAGGGATAAAACAAGTCTACTAATCTACAGACACGTGTTATTTCTATCTTTCCTTTGTCCTCTCGTATCTATATATGAATGTCAAGTGTTTGCATGTGTGTTTGTAAATTTATATTGATGTATGTATGCACATACAGGGAGATGCAAACAATTTATTTTATAAGGATTAAGTTAGTTAGTTCCATACATATGTATGAACATACAACAGAGTATAATTTTGTTAATTTAAAAATATTTGTGTGACTGTAAATTTTCAATATTCAACATAAATATTAATATATTTTTAAAAACAATTATAAAAAAAATGCATCAAATAAAAATATATATACATAAAATCGATGTATTACAGGTTAAAAGAAAAAATAAACAAATTTAAAAAGGGGGAGACCCCTGAAATGTCTTTAATATAAACTACATGTTTCATTATCACACGCTGGTTAAGAAACCCAAACACAAAAGAATAACATTTATAATATTCTATAAAAGCAACAAAAACTTAAATACCAAAAAACTAGTGTTAAATCATTGGGCGAATAGTTGAAAATATCACAATGGTTGTTATACTAATTGTAAGAACCACAAAGACATTCAATCAGGGATTTAAGTAACAAATTTGTGTGTGTCTGCACAAGTTCAAATACGTGACATTACGTGCTGCAAGGCGGGTATATAGAGGATAAGTTTTCCCCAGAAGACACAGGGAATCAATTTTATTATAAATTAGATAAACCCAACATAACTTTGCCTCCAATAGAGGTATGGAGAAAGTAGTAACGTTTCAAAAGGAAATTATCTGTAAGAATAAGGAGTGAAACTTTTAAATCTAAGGTACTTTAAAAAGCGTCGCTGTAACATTCAATTATATTTTTAAAAATATCGTAAAAGGAACTCTACACCATAGAAGTATACTAAATTCTTTTTAATACTAAAAAGAAATCCAATCTCTTTAATTATGTACATACACAGTGTGAGTCTTGGCTTTCAGCTGTGCGGATCGTGTGCGGAATTAGTTTTTTTCGTACGGGTATTTCCTGCCGTAATTCTCCAGGTGCGACACTGCTTAATTATCTGCTGATGATGAAAACTTAGTTGTCGAAATACGTATACAGAATTACGAAAATTAATGTGGAAGGGGGTTATATATCAACCTTTAGTGATTAAGTACATACATTGATAAAATGTTTGAAATTACGCAGAATGAAGGGCATGAAACAATACTACTAATATGACTATTAAATGTCAATTTTCGAATAGGATTCCGTCACAAACGTTATAATCGTATATGGATGGTCTTTTTTCCAGTATATGTCACAACTTTATATCTAGACTCGTTTAATATTAGCTTGTTGTTATTATACCATTCGAAAATACTGTTCAAATGTTTACGTTGTCGGCAAACATCGTCGTTAATAAATAATAAAAACAGCAAAGGTCCAGGTGTAATACCACGGTTGCCGGAAGAGAAGCCGTTGTAAGAAACAAAACATTGACGATCATGCAAATAAAATTGAATTAATATAAGTAAGGGGTCGTTAAACCTCGAAAACAGAAGCTTACGCAACAGACAACCATAATTGATGCGATCGAACGTCTTTCCCATATCAGTATAAATTACATTTATTTGGTCCTGCATATCAAAAACTACTGAAACATACTGCGTAAAACTACAAAGATTGGTTACTGGAGAACATCCAGCACCAAAACCACGCTGTGCTGCAGTAATGACGCATCCCATGGACGAATATATTTGCTTAAACAATCTTAAAAACAATAGCATCATTTATATTATTATTTTATTATTGAATTCATCGTTCGGGTATGATCTTTGCTTAAAAATTTCGTTAATAACTAAGATGTAGAGCTTGTTGTTGCAATCTAAATATATGAAAAATATAATGGAGGTGATAGCAATTCGGTACCGGTACCATCATATATTACATTTTGTATTGTTAACGATCTGGCAATAGGATCCCCAACTGGCTGGTCCATGGAAGTTACCTTTTCTGGTTTTTGTTAATGTTCATCATTGATAATATATTTCGCAGGACTGGATTGTAAATGATTTCGCAAAATTTTTTATTCTCTCTGAACTTTTAACTTCTTTGTGGCACAATTTACAAACGTCAGCTTGCATAGTTTTTTCGAAAATTTTCACTATTTCTTCCTGCCACCTAAGCACTTTTAATAAACAAAACTGAATAAATAATTTTCAGCTAGATATACAGTTTGAAAGGTATAAAACTGGAGCATGCACAAAATTACGTTTGATGAAATCCACTAATCAAAACTCAGACAACACAGTCTCTCGATTGTAGATGTGCAACATATCACGGTGATTTTCCTTCTACCCGAATGATAACGGCATTGTATCCACTAAGCCGATTTTCATATATTTTGCATCGGTTCGAGGAATATCCGTGTGTGAATATCAGTACAACATTACTAGCGCCGGCACGTAAAATATCGGTACATCGGAATATCGTACCAAACCGGACATCCCCTCATATTTACCAGTCACGATGACGGTGAAATGCGGTCATTGTGACAGTACATAGGGTAACTTGTTATGGTAAGAACAAATGTTTAAAACATTTTCAAAGTGATTTAATATTTCCATAGAAAAATTCATTAATGCTGATGGTATAGATTCTCTTAGTAGTATTAGTAGTTTAAAAAATTAATTTAGTTTTCTTTAATACGCTTGCGTTATTTTTAACTTATTTTCATGCACAGGGTGGATTATAAGATTTTGTAAATATGGTGCTTCGGCTTTATTGTATATTGAAAGTAAATATTATTATTAGCTTTTCGCCTGTTCAAATCCATTATGTGGGCATGGTATTAAGTTACATGTATGTACATGTGAATGGTTGTGCGTTCTTCGAGGACTACATTAACTACTTCTTTGCTGGAATTTTTTGTTCATTTTTCATTCGGTCCTTTTTCGAAGTTTCTTGTTGTTGGTTTTACTTTTCTCCACTATTTTTTCCACATGCCTCGTACATACAGTATCATCTGATCCTTTGAAACTTAATTACTTTTCCTATATTTTCTTCTTGTAGTTTTTTCCTATCTCATGATTGTAGTGTCCTTTTTATTTTTTGACATTTTATGCTTATACATATGTCCTGTTTAACAGGTTTTTTGCTCAGATTCTTGTCATTTCTCTACTTATTTTGTCTATATCTGGTGTTTTGTCGTTTCTCAAATACTTGTCCGAATTATTCGAATGATGGCTTATAACGGGTAATTCATTTGGTGGTACATTTTCAAAAATAAAAAAAAAATTCGATTTTATCGTGTATTCTTTATTATCATACAAAAGAGCCATTCTTGACAATTAGTTTTTTTTAATTATTTCTTTCAAATGCCGTAACTGCGCCTAATATTCTGAAATTCACCAAATTGTTCTCGCAATAAAACCATGCTTTCACGGACTGTAGCAAGTAGCGCTGTCTTGTTGGAACCTAATGTCGTTGCGATCATGGGCTTTAACTTCAGGCAGCAAATAGTCTGTTAAACTGGCGCGATAACGTGCGCCGTTCACGGTTACGTTGCGGCCGCCTTCATTTTTGAAGAAATATGGACCAATGAATCCATTCGCCCTTAAACCACACCAAATCGTGGTTTTGTCTATAAGTAATGGCAGCGTTGCTCTTCACTCCAAATACGGTAACTGTGCTTATTGACGTACCCATTAAGTCAGAAATGGGCTTCATCGCTGAACAAAATTTTGGTCGAAAACAGTAGATCTTCTTCAAGTTTTTCAAGGGCCCAAAGACTGAAACGGTGACGAATCGAAAGCTTGGTCGCTTTCAATTCGTAAACGAGTTGAATTTTTTTTTGCTTTTAGACCAAAATCCTTACGTAAAATACGCTAAGTTGTAACATACGACAAGGCAAATTGTTGAGATCTACATCGAATCGATTCTTCACCATCATCGCGTACATTCTTAGTTACCGTCGCTATATTTTCTTCACTACGTGCTAGATATGGTCTATTTGATCCCGTATTATCCAATAATGATTGCATTTCAAATTTTTCGATAGCGAATTGTACGTTCAGTAGGTCGATTACGTAGATCATCACTAACCGCACTAAATACATTTGTCGTAGAACACTGATTTTCGTAATACAGCTGAATCATTTGTAGACGCTATACTGGGCTGAGTCTTTCCATAATAAAATATCACACAATATCTAACTAAATTGCATGAAAGTTTAATACGACTCACGCTTTATCTGTCAAGAAATCGCTATTGAAAAAAGTACATCATATAGAATGACCCAATTTCACTTGATTGATTTGTAATTAATTTGGTTTCTCGAAATCTGCCGCATATTCCATTGGCTTTTATCTACTTTAATTATTAGTTGTTTATCCACACCATCTTTTCCGGTTTTATTAGCTTGATACTTTCTCTGCTTAATTCTTTTTTACTCTCCTTAGACTGCTTCGGTATCAGACTTCAAATATATTTATTAACATTCACTGTCCTTTTTCTTTTATTATAATTTCAAAATCTTTGTCAAACCATTCTTTTTTATTGTTCTTTTTGCAACTTATATCTTTCTCCGTAATTACAGATTATGAAGATGTCTTAATAAGAACTACATATTTGAATCACTCGCCATTTCAGTGCGTCAAATGTTTAGTCAGATATATTTGATAGTCGTTATATAGAACCGTAGACATTTACAAAAATTAATGTGTTCATTTCGGATCAACGTTTATCAATTATGAATACGCATTACAAAAATTAAGAAAATTTTACAGTGACAATTAGAAAATAACGTGATCATTTTGGTTCGCATAATCGTAGATCTTGGAACAACAGAAAGTTGCCGAAGCATCTTTAGGGATGAGGAAAGTATTCATCTTAATGACTACTTCGGCAAACAAAATTGATCTAGGGGGCAGAAAATCCACATGTCATGCAAGAACTTCCAATACGCTCTCAAAAAGTGACAATTTGATGTGGTAAATTTGTGGAAGGGATCATTGGACCGTATTCCTTCTAAATTATGCAAATACGTCGATAACTCCCAATCGCGTTTGCTATCTTGGCATGTTGACGAACTTTTTTGATGGGAATTGGATGGAATAGAAGTAAATGAGATGTCGATTTAACAAGATGGCGTCATCTGCCACACTGCACGTGAAACAATGACATTATTGCAAAAAGTTCCTCGATCGTGTCATCTTTTGTTTTGGGAACTAAAACTGACTATCGAGAAGTCTTTGTAAACCATTCTAAAACGATTCAGCAACATAAGGATGAAATCGAACATAACATCCATGAAATTCAGCCGCTCTTACTCCTAAACGTCTTTCAAAATTTCGTCGAAAGAGTACATATTTTCTAACGGAGTAGCTCTTTAATTTATATTTTATTTCATGTCTAATGTCAATATTTACATCTTACAGGCCGATAAAAATATCGAAGAATTTCATTTAAAAATTATGTTTATTTTTAATTTAAAATTCAAATTCTTTTTGAGTCACCTTCAGATTGGTCCACTTTAATGTCGCTGTTTTCTTAAATATAGCACAACCAACTCTCTGTTCATATTCACCACCCGCAATATCTAAATTTTAACCATAAAAAAATAATTTTAAATGACTGTAACCTAAATTCATTTAAATTCACTCAAGCCAAGCTTTTTCTATGAACGCATTTCTACTTTCATCTTCATTAATTTTTAAGGAAAGTTAGAGTTTCTGATTCCCAAGCTTAGAGTTCAATTTACCATTAAACATACGAGGGTGGTCTGAAAAGTTTCCGACCTAATAAAGATACAAGATATTTTTTCTTAAAATTGATATTTATTTTTCTACATAGTCTCTTTGTAACTCTACACACTTCTCCAAGCGATGTTCCCATCTCTTTAACCCGTCCAAATAATACTCGGTGTTTTTCTCGGCAAAATAATTGTTCACGAAGGTGATTGCCTCCTTAATTGATGAAAATCTCTGTCCAAAAACTTTTCTTTAAAATATCTCGAATTAACATTATTAATTAGTATTTAATTATCATCGCAAAAACACGCAGTATATGGTGGTATATATGTATATACAGTGATAATTAAATGAAAAGAACTTTTTTTTGAATTATATCGTATTAATTCAAAAAATTTTAAAGAAAAGTTTTTGCCTTGAGCGAGATTTGAACTCACGTCTCCCGTTATATATAAATTAAATGTACGTCCAAAGTAATAACAAAGCTTTAATTAATTTTAATTCAATTACAGGAGGCTGTGCAGCGTTTGGTCATTCATGTTACGGTGGCATGGGTAAACGAGCGGGAGAAGTAATCAGCACCAATGAAAATGATCTTTTAGAAGACATTCAACAAGAAGATAATCCAGAAATCGTATTCACGGGACCACGCAGCGAATACAGAAGTGAACCGAGACAACTTACCGCACAAGATATATACAACTTATCTCCGTTCATCAGACAATGGGTATAACGTTCAACTTGTATCCTTCCTTAATCGAAAGATGAATAAACAGAATGCAATTCTAATTTAACAAAAATTTATTAGTCCCATTAAAAGTAATTATTAATACATGTACTACAGCATTATAGAATAAATTCACCCACTTTAACGTTCACGTATTTTCTGAATAGATGTTCCAAATATTAATACACATCCATTAAAATCGTTTTTGAGTAAATTAAACCGAAACTTTAAAGCAATATAATTAACACATAAGATTTATTATGTTACACTTTCCCAATCTGCTTCACTTACATATCTGCAAGAATTAACTATTGCATTACTACTGGGTAATAGAAGAGTATCGAGAAGACAGTGCATCAGAGGAATACTCTAAAATTATGCGATACGTGTAAACTCTGAAACTTGAGGACGAAATGCTTAATGAATATCCAAAATGATACAATAGTAGATTTTTGAAGAAGAATTTTCCATGGGCGGAAAGTGTGCACCACTTATTTTCTAAAAAAGTCTCTTATGCCTATGTCGATATCTGTTACACAAATAAAACGACGATAATTTAAGTTCTTTTCAATATTAAAGAATGAGTAGAGATCTGATATTGCAAGACAAATGAGTGTTCGATTAGTGTGATCTTATACGTGGGTTGTTTTTAAGTTTTGCATATAAAACTGGAATAAAACAGTAGACAACTTTTAAAGACTTCATTGCTTTTCGAAGTATTCTCCACGAAGATTAATGCACTTTTGCATGCGCTCAAACCAACTCTAGAAGCAGTTGTTCCCTCCATTTGTTGGTACAGTCAAAATTGCGTTTTTGAAGCCATCGACTGCTCCTTATGATGCCCGGAACCTTTGACCATGCAGTCCGTTCTTAATTTTCGGAAAGATATAGAAATCGTTGCAACTTAGGTCCGGACTGTACGGAAGATGGACCAACAATTCGACGTTTTAATGCGTTAAAAATTTAATTGTCTTGCGTGCATTACCTTTGTGGAAAATGATTCGTCGTTCATAGTTGGATTTTCGAAGCTCAACGATGACTTGCGGCAAACAAATAGTTATATACCAATCGGCAGTATCAGTTCTTTCATCTTGTAGAGGAATTATTGCTACATGATCTGCTTTCGAGATAAATGTCTCGCCCACCTTTTTGGAGACACTTCGAGAGCAGGTGACTTTTGTCAGCTTTTCTTCACCTTAGAACATCCAAAGGCGTTTATTTTCTGACTCGTATGAGTAAATCCAAGATACATCCCCACTGACAATGTTGTACACGTTTTTAGAGATTCCGATGTTAAAGCGATCTAGAGTTATTTGACACCAATTCACCTTAGCTAGCTTCTGTTCTTCGGTCAAGAGATGCGGTATCCAATGGGAAACTAACTTTTTTACAGACAATTCTTCATGCAAAATTTTTTGAAATGAGATCTTTGAAATCCTCGATAATGCTTCAATCTAGCGATATGTCACAAGTAGAGACCTTCATTGATGATCTTACGCACAACATTTATGTTTTCGTGACTGACTGCCGTTTTCGGTGAACCTGCTCTTGGATCGTCGCTGATACTAATCCATCTACATTTGAATCCTCCATACCAACGAGAAATTGTTGACTAATGTGGTGCTTTATTGCCGAAAACAGAAACCAACTAGATGAGGGATTCTTGTTGAGATAATTGTCTTCTAAAATTATAAAAAATCTACTCCGCGAAAATGTTTTCGGTTTAATTCCATTTTTCAACTAACTTGTAAACTTTGACAATTCGTAGATAGAACACTACACGTATCGCACTAAAACTTTGGATTTAAGTTAGCTATAGACGAAAGTTAATTTTTAGTACTGACATTTGATTAGTGGCGGAAATCAAACCCGAAATCTTTCTAGCAGTCAACTTTTAAAAAAAGTTTTTCGTATGGGTGCAGATTCAATTCACAAGACGATTGCTAGGTGCCCGTCGTCATTAGTTTTCTGAAGTAATAATCTTACAGTGTATGTGCAACGCAATAGAGACCTGCAAAGTTGCCTACATCACCTATAGGTAATTGCTCGCGATAATATTTCTCCGAATAGTATAATATATCTCCAAATGCCTAATTTTGCTACTGCAGATTGTCCTCCAAATAAGCGAACTTTAAGATCACAAAAGAAAATGACGGGATAGTACTCTCATGCTAACGTCAATGACTGAAATCGCGGCAGATTTCAAAAGTGCCAGGAAATATTCTCTAACATCTATCGTCGGCAATGAAGTTTTACCAAATCCTAGAATCCTTCTTCTGACGATGAAAACTCTAGAATGAGAACTATAAATTTCATCAGTGCAGCAAATAATTAGTGAAACGAATATTGGTGCGTAACTCGAAATTTGTTTTCGAAAGCGAGAATAGTGTTTAACACGTTCAAACCATCTGACTTAGCGATCAGATTTATTTAAAATATAAAAATATCAGCGTAATTTGTAATTAGTTAAAACTAGCTAAAGTGTTATTACAGAAAACAGAATTTAAGAAACTAATTAATAATTTATAATTTACATTTGACTACGAGTACTTGTCCTTTAAGACAGTTTGCTGCAGTATCGGACTTAAAAAATAATAAATAATCTTTAACATTGTATTAAATTATTATACAAATTTTAACTGTGTTTTTTTACGTCTTTCAGCTGCGGTCAATTAGAAACGCTCAAGGACTACATAACAGCAACATAAGGGAATGAATAACTAACTGAAAAATTCCACACAACTCTGTCCTGCAAAATAAAGCAAAAAAAATATTTCATCGTTACTAATAATTGTTCAAAATAATATACATATAGGCTGACTATGTATAAATTTATAACTGTAAGTTACGTTGAAACCTTGCAATAGATTGTGTCAATTGTAATTTATTTTTCG
The DNA here is from genome assembly GCA_031893035.1 of Dermolepida albohirtum. NCBI lineage: Eukaryota > Metazoa > Arthropoda > Insecta > Coleoptera > Scarabaeidae > Dermolepida > Dermolepida albohirtum. The sequence goes on from JAVIWB010000402.1 coordinate 132,211, forward strand.
ATGTAATAATGTTAATAATAAAATATCGGGCTGGAACGTATTTGTTTTTATTTATATTTCATATATGAGTGTAATTGATATTTTATTAAACCCAATCCAAATTTAGTAACAATAGTTGCCCATAACAAATATCAAGCAACCATGAAAAAGTGAGCTGAAATAGGTTTCGGGAAAGATGAATGAACTCAACAGGCTAAAGAGAAACAAAACAGATGTTTCCGATTAACCGTCTAAATTAACGGTCTTACTGAGTATGGTCAGAAGATTTGTTAGGATAATAGTAGATTTACTAGCAAGACATTGTAAGCTTAGCAAGTACATGAAGAATAAAAGCTTGGTAGCAAAAATATATGTAGATTTTGTCAAATAGAATAGAAAACCGAAATCTACTTATTAAACAAATATAAGGGTTTGGTAAGAAGACGGTCACTACAAATATGAAATAAATATCCTGAAGAACTGTATATAGAAAAATTGCTATTGAAACTGCTGCGTTTAATTTAAAAAAGAAGCTGTAGAATGTACTCTAGCGAGATATAAAGGTTACTATAGCTCTAGAAAGGTCCCAATAGAATAAATTCTATGATCACCTCAAGTAAGCCAATAAAATTGCTGTCACAAGGCTCCTACATCCATAAAAATAGTAAATTTGTCACAACTTAGAAACTTGCTATGTTAAAACGGAACAAATAGATTGAGGGTAAGCGATGAAGGACCTCCCTTCATCCTCCCACTTTCCTTCTTTCGCTCTCCCTCGGTTGGAGAGCGGGGAAGTTCCTTTTACCTTCCTTTTATTTCAACTATTTTACTTGGCTTCCCCTCTCTCCAACCTTTCCTTCTTTTAATTCTTTATTGAATAATAATTTTTACATTTGCTTACATTTGTGGACACCTTTGTTCTGCAAGCACACTTTCTGCTTTTGTTTATTTACGCCGTAGAATCTCTCTTTGTTTGTTTATTTGTTCCTATGGACTCTTACTTTGCAAAAGTTTGCTTGCCTTACAAGTTTTGACTTACTAACTATGTATTGCTCGCCTATGTTAACTTATTGTTTATTCTAACTGACCCCGCCAGGGTAACCTTGCTTGTTTGAAAAAATTAACGTATTTTATCTTAAGAGTCTAAACATGATAATTTTGATCGTAATAGTACTCATAGGTCATGCCAAACTAACTAATTTCTGCATTTTGGTTATGCTTTGCCTGCGTGTTTGCCAATCGGCTTGCCTGGCCGAGCTGTTTTGTGCGCGTCACTATTACGATGACGAGGTATTTGTTTACCTTTTGTTATAACTCAAGAGCTCCTCTTTATTTGTGCGTATCAGTAACTCATAACAATACGTTTTGCGGCCTTTGGAGTGTCTTTGGTCCTCCCTTTTCTCTTTTCCGTGTGGCGGTTTTGGTGAGACTTTTGGACAGTGTGGTTTATCTCCTGCTTGTGCTACTTTTGTCCGTCAGACAGTTACTCGGCTTTGGTTAATTCATATTTGTGTAAATTTGCTTAGCCTCGACGGTGGTTTGCCTTTCTGGTCAGATTCACGCTTGCGTTTTCGGGGTCTCGCCTAGCCGACCAGGCGAATCCCCATCGTTTGTCCAGTTCTGCTGCAGTCCCTGTTCTCTCTCGTCCACCGCTGCCTATTTGGTTTGGACATTTGTTGCCCTTCCCCTGTGGGCGCAAGTGTAGGCGCCTTTTTGTTTCTGCGCGTCACTATTACTATGACGAGGCATTTGCTTATCTTTTGTTGGGGCTCAGAGCTCCTCCTTTATTTGTGCGGGTCACTAGCTCATGACATTACATTTTGCTACCTTTTGGAGTATCTTTATCCTCCCATTTATCTTGCCTGTATGGCGGTTTTGGTAAGATTTTTGAAAAGGGTCTGTGATTTATCTCCTGCTTGTGCTACTTTTGTCCGTCAGACAGTCACTCGTCTTTGGTTAATTCATATTTGTGTAAATTTGCTTAGCCTTGACGGTGGCTTGCCTTTTTGGTCAGTTTCACACTTGTGTTTTCGGGGTCTCGCCTAGCCGACAAGGTGAATCCCCATCTTTTGTCCAGTTCTGCTACAGTCCCTGTTCTCCCTCCTTCTCCGCTGCTTGTTCATTTGTCTGCGGCCTTTTCGTTTTTGCACGTCACTGTTACTATGACGAGGCATTTGTTTACCTTTTTGTTGGGGCTAAGAGCTCCTCTTTGTTTCGTGCTTGTCACTAGCTCATGGCTGTGCCTTATACGGCCTTTTGGAGTGTCTTTGACTCTCCCATTTGTCTGGTTCAGTGTTCCTATGTGGCAGCTTTGGTGAGGCTTTTTGAACAGGGTTTGTGTTTTTCTTCTACTTGTGCTACTTTTGTCCATCAGACAGTTACTCGTCTTTGGTTAATTCATCTTTTGTGTGATTTTGGTCAGCCGTGACGGTAGTCTGTCTTTCTGATCGGTTTCGTACTTGCTTTTCGGGGTCTCGCCTAGCCGGCAAGACGAATCCACATATTTTGTCCAGTTCTGCTATGTTCCCTGTTCTCTCTCCTCACCACTGCTTATTTACCTATTTGCCTCGGGGCTGTTTTGCTGTTTTGTTGTTTTGTGTAAGTTTTGGTCTTTATCTGGCGGTCAACTCGTTTGTCAACGGTCTTTTGCCCGTCCCTCACAAGCAGTGCCCGCCTGGCGGTGACTCAGGACGGATCGAGCCGCAGGCCCGCGTACGCTGGTGGTTTTTATGTTTCTGTCTTTTACGCTTGCAGGGTTTTTGATCCCCCTTAGGGGATTTTCATTGCCTTTGAGTTTGTTAGTTTGGCATGCTTTACTTACTAATTTGTGCACACTCTTGGCGTGCTTGGTGTACTTACTGTTGTGTTTATATGCTCTGTTCCTTTATTTAGTTAAGGTGGAACTGTAGATTTTGCTATGCGCCGATCACGGATCATTACTCCAAAGTTATCTCCAAGTATTCAATTTAATCAAACTAAGTCGAGGTGAAGCCGAAAAATACGAGTGTACTAGGACTCAAACTTAATTTAGCAGATTCACTCTCTTAACTTTCCCAGTAAATAAATATGTATTACAAATAATAACTATTACAAGCACCATGTTATGGACGTCCAATTAACTCTATAATGTGAGAAAATTAATAATGACAGTAATGATCTGTGGAAGGAAAAGAGTTATACATTGATAGAGATTAGGACTAGTTCTAGCGTTGCAAGAATAATAAAAAAGAATTAATAACTAATTTATGAGGAACGTCAAAAATCCAGGACGTGTGGAAAACTGAATGGAAAAATTATTAGGAGAAATAAAATGACAAGGCTATCCTTAAAAATTTATTTATTAGTTTAAGTAAAGGAATTCTCAGCACTAATTAACGCAAAAGCTGTAATAAAAAAATAGTAGTAATGAAGCTATGGAATAAAATACACAAGGCTTAGTAAAATGTGTGCATATATATCCATGGAGATAGGTATTGCATTTCGCGTTCGCGAAGTACGTGCATTGAACACGTGAGTACACCATATGTCTCGTTCGTGAAAACAATGCACTGTGCTTAATAGAAGCGATAGAAGAGAGCACGATTTCTGAAAGGTTAGGCGTTTTAGAAGTGCCGTCGCGACTAAAACAAATCAGTCAGGACACAGAAGAAGCTGGTCAAAATTAAAAATTAAGTGACGCGATAAAATGAATGCGATTGTAATAATGTTTAAGATGATATCAAAGTTTAGTTGCAAAATAACTTTAAAATGATACGTCACACGACTTGCTTGTAATAGTTATGCAGTAAAGCAAATTATAAGCGGAACACTAAATATAATTACTTGGTGAGTAGATATTTGGCAAGTAATAAATATGTATTTTATGACAAAAATGATTAAAAGCTTGAAACAAGATCGTAACAAGAAATCGGATAAGATTAGAACTGAATTAAATCTCTTAAGAGACTATTCTAGGAAACGGTCTACGTGTACAATAAGTTCGTTCTTTGAAAAAGAAGGTCTTTGTTTTACGACCCACAAAGAGGTACCTAACTAAAAAAAATTAATACATTTCTCTTCGGAATATTTGTAACGCCACGAACGTTATCTTTTTTAAAAATTTTAGAGTGCGCTTTAAAATTGAATAGTATTTAATTAAATGAAAACCATTCAAAAACATAAAAAATAAAATATATATACGCGAAGTGTATCACTAACATGTATTAACAATCTTATTTTAAACTTTAACTTAACACATATAATTACCAAACAATAGAATTTTTATAGTAAATATCTAAAAGATTGCCAGAAACTTAAAGTATAGAGGAAGGGTTTCGTATCCATTACCTTATCTAAGCCAAGTAAATCAAATAGCAAAGCTTAAAAAACAAAATTCTCCTAAATAAAAAAAATCTCTTTCTCCGTAACAGGTTACCTGGAAGAATTATACTATCCAAATACTGAACACAGCATACTGAGAATGATTTAGAACGGAGAAACTTACATAAATGTTTGTTAGGAGAAAGATTTGATGAAAAATGAATTCAAAATGAAACAACTGGGTTAGAGTATCAAATTTTTTTATAATTTTGCAACGTATTGTAACAAATTGTGGTGTTTGAAAAAGGATGTCTCCAAAGGTTTATTGCTTTACAAACAAATGCATGTAGTTGTTAAAAAAACAAATATTGGATTACACCACAAAGTTTGGGTTCATACGTATCAAGATTTTCCATTTAGAAAGTTTATTTACACTACTATTGATCAAAGATCAGAAAATAACCAAATTTCACGTGATAAAAGAGATGATAGAAAGTAATACTTCGTTTTTCGGAAAAGTGGTGTTAGTAATCGATTCTCACTTCCAGCAAAATCATTATCACTGCTTATGACGTCATTTATTTCAAACTGCTCTCAAAAAAGTCTAACTGTACCAAAGACTTTTATCTTCACTAAAATGCACACAGCACTCGAAAATCAAAACTTCAAAATAGTCTCTTCCAAAGAAATATATCGACATTCCTTTCTTAAAAATATACCTTTAATTAATAAATTAACGAACCTACCTTGAAAGTGGTGGAAGTCATTGCCAAAGAAATATATAAGTTCATATTCCAAAATTAATTAACTCAAACTACAAAGGGTACTAGGAAAGTTTTGCAATATGACGCAACAATGAATCGTAAGAAGCTACTTGTTGCTGCATGTTGAGACATGTTCATACGTGCATAGTAGCCGCCGCGTCATGTCTATGGGCTCAGTTATTCATTAGCAGTGGGAGTGTAAAGTGCTTGCGATGGCATCGTGGGTGCAAAATGAGATAAAGGCAGTTTTGCGTTATAATTTCATGCGTGGTTTAAACATAGACCAGTGCTTCGAAAAAATGACTCTTGCACTAGATGATGTTTGTCCACATCACACAATGATATTGAGGTGGTATAGAGAATGGATGGTGGGAGGCCGGGAATGCCACGAACGTCGGTTACGGAAGAAAACGTTACTACTGTGAGGAAAATGCTTGGTGAGGACAGGCGAGTGACCTACCAACAAATAGAGGGTACTTCAGGCCTAAATGCACCAGCAATTCATTCGATTATGCATGTTCATTTGCACGTGAAGAAACTTTGTTCTTTCTGGGTGCCGCATCGACTGACTGAAGAGCAGATGACACGACGTGTGACTTGGTGCCGGGAGATACTAAAAAGTTTAATAAGGGACAATCTCGGTATGTGAACAACATTGTGACAGGTGACGAAACTTGGCTGTACTATTACGATGTGCCGACCAAAGCTCAAAACAAAATTTGGGTCTTTGATAATGAGAACACACCCGTAGTTGTCAGAAAATCCCGATCTGCAAAGAAGAAAATGATAGCTGTATTTTTCAAATTGAGTGGAATTGTGTAACGCGTCGTTTTGGACACACAGAAGATAGTTACAGATAAGTAGTACAATGAACAGTGCCTGCCTAACATCAAGAATGGACACCTGGTTCCCCCATCACGATAATGCTCCAGCTCATCGCGCCAAAGCCTGCACCGAATATTTGACCACGCTAGAATTGAAACTTCTCGAGCACCCTCCCTACAGTCCAGATATTGCTCCCTGCGACTTTGCATTGTTCCCGCATGTGATAATGAAGCTAAAAGGGAGGCGGTTTTCCCGTGATGAGGACCTTCTGCGGGCTTGGGACAAAGAGTGTGCTTTACTCCCTAGTGAAACTTGGCAGAACTGGTTTAAAGATTGGTTTCGGAGGATGGAGGGGTGTATTGAGTGTAGAGGAAATTACTTTGAAAAATTAAATAAACAAAGCTGTATTGCAAAATTTTCATAGTACCCTTTGTATATTGCTTTTGTTGTATAGTTGCCACATGAACAAATGTAAACTTAACGGAAAGTCAGCAAGTTAAGACACTATCATAACAAAACATCTTAAGATTTTTTTACTCTGAAAACTTATATGAAAACAAGATTTTTTATAAACCCAAACGTATTATTTATTATATTATTATTACTAAATTTTAACAGTTGCGCATACTAATTTTAATAGTTCTAAATTAGAAATTGTCAATTTGAAAATTAGAAATGATTGCACATACCTAAACAAGCATTCTAGTTTAAAATAATAGAGATATTGTTACATAAAAATGTGTAAAACACAAATGTACGAATGCCATAATAAATAGTTTACAATAAGAAGAAATATTCTATACATGAACGAAATAATGTATTTTTACATTGAGCGCAACACGTATCATATTGGTATTAGTCCACGAGATAAATAAAAATAAAAATTTATCTATCTTTATTTTACCTACAGGTAGGTGCAATTATTCTCATCTACCAGCACTTGGAACACGTTTCAGTAATAATTAGAGAGGTCTCACTAGCAAATCATTGACGCTACAAAGCTTTTTTCTTTAATGCAAATGTACAATTCGAATACAGTCGATGCAAACGGATATTTCTCGACGTTAAATTATAGTTTGTTAGACCAAGCACCCTACTTTGCCTCTCCACAATCAAGACTATTTGTATTGTCTGACATATACTCATGTATGTATATAATTTTTTAATCACGTTTCTACTTTTTTTTTTCGTTACAGGTACCTATTTTTTTACCATTTCTTATATATAGTTTATTCCATTTAAGAATACAGTGGTTGTTGTCCAAACTACAGAGCAGTTTACATTGCTCGAGTACATACAGTTAGTATGTATCTTTAGTTGCATATATATATATATATATATATATATATATATATATATAATATAATGGCATTAAATTAGTACCAAACTATATAATGAAATGACAGCAATGTAACTGATTTATAACAGCTATTTAATATAGAAGTGTTATTATGAACTGGTATAAAAATACCAAAGAAAATACTATTCAACGTCCAACACTACAATAATAGGTTAGTACGTATAAAAAAAACTATCAATACAAAAACGTAAATGAACATAAGAGATGAAATTCTACAACAATCGAAAATAATAATACTCTACAAGATTTACGGAATAATTAAGTAATGTAAATTTACCTTTTGTATTGTCGTATCATTTTCAAAACCATCAGGGCAACAAAAATTGAAATCATGTTGGATTCCCTACGCAGAATTTCTTTAAATAAGCACTGTATTCTGCCGCTAATGGAATAAACTATAATGTATTTTATGTAGGACCGTTTTTTATTGTACTCTTCAGGAGAAAAATATTTATTATAGTTTTTACATTAATTATATACATATATAAAACTAACGTTGGATTTTTATAGTTAATTTACGAAATAAGGTTTGGAGAAAAAAAAATTTTAAAAAATAGGACAACTTACAAAATACAATTGAATTTACAATCGCTTAGGATACTCTTTACATTTTTGAAAATTTATTAAATTAGTTTTTAAATTTTGTTCAACTACTGTATTTCACATCCTATGTTGCAAAATAAAATACACGCTAAAATACATTGCTGTCATTTCATTATTACGTTACCCTAGCAACTAGTGTATGTACAATGTGCATGTTGCATTATAAAATATATTCACGGTATGTATATATATATATATATATATATATATATAGTATATAGTATATAGTATATATAATCGAGAATAATACATATTAAATAGCTGTTATAATTTTTTATATAGTTTGGTACTATTATAAATTTAATGCCATTATATTTATGTATATATATATATATATATATATAATATAATATAATATAATACAATATGTCTATTAGCAAAGAAAATACTATCAACGTCAACACTCGTAATACGAAAACTGTCAATACAAAAACGTAAATGAACATATATATGATTTACGGAATAATTAAGTAATGTAAATTTACCTTTTGTATTGGTCAATTACCCTATCTAAATAAGCACTGTATTCTTAAATGGAATAAACTATAAGTATTTTATTCCTGCTTCTTTATTATAGTTTTTACATTAATTATATACATATATAAAACTAACATTTTTATAGTTAATTTACGTAGCAGGACAATTGATAATAATGTCCTGAACTTTTGAAGATCATCGTAAATTAATTTACTTCTAATTTTTTTTAATTATTGTTATGCTGTAGCTAATCCGGAATACTATTTGATATATATGTGGTATTTTGATACGACAATTCCTGTAATTCACAAATTGACATCACAAAATAAACACAAATATTGATAACCTTTTGAATTTGTAGAAAGTTTTTATGCGGAATCAACTTTTTTCCATGTGGAATTTAAACGTATAACTTGATAAACGTACGTATATATAAATATGCAGTTGTGAATATTACACTGTATATAATTAACTGAATTACACATGCTTCATCTAATTTCTTATAAAAGAAGTAAATAATCATTGTATTGGTAAACACTAACAGTATATTGTATCTTAATAGTATAATTTAGATAAACTTTAGACCAAGTTGTTAAGTAATATTGATTTAAATGGATTGCTTTGAACAATTGTGAGTAATTTTTATTATTTTATATTGTTTTTAATAATATCTCTCTAATATCTGTAACATCTTTTTTACAGTGAAGAAGATAGTGAAGATGGATGCACGGTTTTCAATATCAGAGATATATCTTCCAGATTATATTTAGAAGAGGAGATACAAAAGGAAACTGATGTTATTAATATGACTTCATTAAGTGCTCTTATGTTACTTAGTAGGTTTAAATAGTTAATAATTAATATTTCTTAAAGATTATTTCTTTTGTAGATGAAGCTGGGTATAAAGTAGATGTAGATGATGCAGAAGATGGGATAACAATACATCGCCTGTCTTTAGCTTATGAAAGATTGCATAACATGCCTAAAATTTTATTAGAAGAATTGTCTCCACATGTTAAAATTCTTGACATAAGTCATAATGAATTTGAGTGAGTCTTTTATTTTGCGTTAAAAATTAATTTGAAATCATATAAATTTTTAACAAATTATTGTAGAGATTTGAGTTTTTTATCTGAATTCCAAGAACTTACAACACTTATCTGTGATCATAATAATATAAACTCATTTGCTGAAATACCTTATTTGCCCAATCTTGAACTATTATGGATGAATTTTTGTAAGGTAAGAACTAAAACAATGTAGTTTTTCTTTTTAAAATTTTATTACATAGTTTGCATTTATTTCGCTCTTGATAATTGAATGATTAAACAGTCAATACTTTCATTATTTAAGCGACAGTTGGTTAATTTTGAAATTTACTGTTTTTTATTAAGCTATTTATATTTCTCTAATTTACTTAAATGAATTATGAGGCAGGAAATTATTTTGGAAACAACAATTGATAATAAATCAAATGTTTGTGAATTGTTCATTATTAATAAAATTACTTAGTATATAGGCAAATCTTTTATTTGTAATGTGTATAGTAAATATGTAATTGTGATAAAGTTATTCATATAAACAGATAAATGTTTTTACAAAATTTTAGATAAAAGATTTATATCCCTGGGCAAATAATTTACATCAATCATGTCCAAGTTTGAAATATCTTTCTCTTATGGGTAATCCTGCAGCACCTTCTTATTTAAATGGTGGTAATTTTTATGACTATTTACAATATCGGTATGTTTAATTTTATGTATTCTTCGTAATTTTATATTATTTTTTTTTTTAGATATTTTATGATATCTCTTTTCCCAAGTTTGATTCATTTAGATGATAGAAGAGTTACAGAAGATCAACGTGAAGAAGCACAAAGGTTATATAAAAGGCCACTGGTAGAAAAAATAACAAGTTCACAAAATCTTCCATATTGTATACGTTCATTAAAAAACAAAGTTTCTAATTTATTCAGCCCAGTACCTACCTTTGCAATAAATAGGCAGCGAAATATTATTGTATAATCTCATACTATAAGTACTTATATCATTTCATATTGTATTTGATAAATTACACATTTAAATATAAAAGATATTTTAAAAACAAATATTTTTATCATTGGAACTCGCAGTGCATTTCATGTTATTAAAGAGCAGCGATAACATGACTGAGATTACCAACTCGAACTATGTAGCAACAGATGTAATTGTGTTGGGTTAAATGAATTAAGCCAAGTAAATTTAAAATTCACCTTATTTAATAAAGCAGGTCATTTGCCAAGAAATATCTTAAAATAAAGGGTTTTCCAATAGGGACTTGACAACTTTTAATTCAATTTGTGAATGCACCCTTTCACTAATCATCGAACTGTCACTGTCAATTTATTCGGTAAACTTAACATTTACTTTAAAATTTACTACAGAAATTCGGAGTCGGTAAGCGCTACTTTAAGAGCGTTAACTCCGATTTTCAAATTTCGCCCTAGTAACAGGCAGTAACAAGTTTATGCAAAAATTTTCTTTTGCCTAAAAGTACTGTGTGTGTTACCTCAGTACATACGGGTTGGTGAACTTTTTGAACAATAGTCAATAAGCAAAATATGCGTTATTGGATCGGGTGAAAAATCTAGCATATCTTCATGTCACTTTTCCACAAAAAATAACTGTATATACAAATTTTTTCTCGACGATAATGATCGTCACGTTACTGTGAATTAATCGTACATCGCGCCATGATTACCGATTATTTTTGGCCCGAATTGGAAGATATGGACTTGGACAACATGTGGTTTCAGCAATGTGACAAAAGCCACACAGCACACGTTACAATCGATTTATTGAAGAGTAATTGATGAGCGTGTTATCTCAAGAAATGGACATGAAAATGCGATTTAACGCCTCTAGACCTTTTTCTTTGGGGTTACGTCAAGTCATTGGTCTATGCCAACAAGCCGACAACATTGGAAGAGCTCAGAGCCAACATTGAATGCGAAATAGCAACGCGAATTGTGTGGCCGAGTCATCGAAAATTATTACCTATAATATTTCAAACGTGCCCGCGGTGGCCATATGAACGAAGTCCAGTTTAAATTTATTTAAAATGAAATAATTACAAACTAGTTTACAAATTTCATCTTCTTGGAAATTTTCAACTGCCTTGATGAAGCACTTCTTTTGCCTAAAAGTACTTTAGTGTGTTACCTCTACATATTGGTGAACTTTTTGAACAAAGAATCATTGAAGATAATTTATTTGATGTAAAGATCTGAAAATAGTTTCTAGCAATATCTTTGTCATTTTCTAGTAAAATCCTATATATACAAACTGCTTCTAATTATAAAACAAACTTCTAGCAATTACAACATACATGAGTCCACACAATATTATATTTAAAGGGATGATTTTTAACTATTTCTCAAATAGTAGGGGTATTATGTATTCTCTTTTATATAAGGTCTTAGGGCAATATTAGTAAGTCACTAATTTTTATTATAAGTTCAATATAACACAACGCTTCTATAATTCAAAATTTTTTAGCTAAACTCTATTCAATGACCGTAGATGCACTATGAGCAAATATATCTAATTTTATAATGATAAATTCTAGAATGTATTAGAATTACCAGAATTTTAATACCCCAAAATTCCCTAAAATTAAAATGGAAAGAAACTTAAGAATTCTCTAGTCAAAAAAATTTTCTCTAGATGGCGTTGCTGATAGTTTTTAAAGGCAAAAGTTGGTACTGCATTTAATTTTGAATTGAAAGAAACAGTCAACTGCTTCTTTTTGCTTTCAATTCGTGAAGAAAATGGATTTGTCTGAAGACTTGTCAAAAACTCAGGCCAAAATTGTGTTAGAAACTGTAGAAAATAATGATATACCGGAAAGTCTTAAACCAGAAGTGCAGCAATTAGTGACTGCTATGGTTAAACATCCATGTTACGAAAATCCAAAGTAATAACAGTATGTATTTTATACTTTCTTTTATACTTCTAGTTTTTTATTCTTTTAGTTATAAATGGTCAATAAATGATTTCGAACTTGGTTATCGACTTGGCCGTGGAAAGTTTGGGCGTGTGTTTTTAGCCCGAGAAAGAAAGACGGGTTTTATTGTAGCTTTAAAAACTTTAATGAAACTAGAAATTGTAAAAGGAGGAGTTGAGCGACAGATTTTAAGAGAGATTGAAATACAATCCCATTTGAAGTACAATTTATAAATGAAAATTGGCCACCTAATTTATTATTATTATATTTTTAGGCACCCTAATATTTTAAACTTATATACTTGGTTTCATGATGATTTTAGAATTTACTTAGTGTTAGAATATGCTGGTGGTGGTGAACTATACAAGCATTTGCAGAAAAGTCCAGGTGGTCGTTTTCCTGAACACTTGTAAGTTTATTACTACATAAAACAAAATCTTCAAATCGTTATCATGAAATATAAACTTTTCTAGGTCAGCTATATATACTTATCAAGTAGCAGATGCATTGAATTATTGTCACAAGAATTTTGTTATTCATCGAGACATTAAACCTGAAAATCTTCTTTTGACCCATGATGGAAAGATAAAATTAGCTGACTTTGGTTGGTCTGTTCATGCTCCATCATTACGTAGAAATACAATGTGTGGTACTTTAGATTATTTGCCACCAGAAATGGTTGAGGGCAAAGAACATGGCCCCTATGTAGATAATTGGTGCTTAGGTATGTTTAATATTTACTTCTTTAATAGTTGTGACTTTTTAAGTATATTTTATTAGTTATTTAAATCCATTTTTGAAATTTCTATAATGCTATATTAATAAATTAATATTTTATTTATATTGCATATAAACAATAAAAAGAATTATTTTATGGAAGATATTTTATATATAATCATAATCTAATCATAAATTAGTGACTTATAATTCAATATGCATTTGTGCATCTTGAATTTAAAGAATCTTTAATGTGTGGTATATTGCTCATTTGAGCATCGGTACTATTCATTTGATAATCTCATCAGTAGGAAAAATGGCTTTCCTGCTTTTAGAATAAACTACAAGTGCTTATTTATGTACATGTTTAATGATATAATGAATAAACTCATAAATATATTCATATAATGTGCTTTTAGTTAAGAAAATTAATTTCCAAGTATAAATTTATGTTTAAAGGTATTTTATGCTATGAATTCCTAGTCGGACAACCACCTTTTGAAAGTGGAAATTCAGAAGAAACATACAAAAAAATTTGTATGATAGATATGGTTTTTCCATCTCATATCCCAAAAGGTGCCAGGGACCTCATAAATAAGGTAGGTAGAAGCATTGATAAATTTATTTTCCATTCTTATAGCAAATTCTGGTTACAAATTTTGTTGATGTTCTCTTAAGATGTACGCATCTATTCAAATACTTACCTATTATCTATTTTATATAAGTTGATCCACTTCAAGTGATAATCGCAAACTATGGTAAAACATAGAAATTTAAAATTTCGCCTAGTAAAATTATCTTTCAAGATGGTACATATTAGTATATGTAGATTCATTTTTCCTTTGTCAACACATCATTAATTTTTAGTAAGATGAATCTAGCCAGTACTTTATCAGTAGAGGTTTAAACATTCTCTAATATGAAATTGCTTATTTTTGGTTACATGCAGTTGATCTTAATGTTATATTCTAATAAATTTTATTTGTTTGTTTCTGCAAACTCTCAAGTCATTCAGATTGAATGAGTATACTACAGAGTTCAAACAGGATCTTTAAATAATAATAAATAATTCTATTTCTTCTAATAACTTTTGTGAATAAAACATACTTGGAAGCAGAATAATTGTAGAATCTTTGTAATACAACCATATATACTATATTATAGATAAGGAGGTTATCTTGTTTTATATTAAAAAGCATGGATTATTTTTAGAAAAACTCCAAAACAGGTTATAAATTGACTTGTTTATATTCAAACATAAAATATGACTTATTTATACAGAGTTTTATATAAGTAAAATTAATCTGAATCAGCATTTGACTAACATTAATTACTAGTGATCTATATCAAAATCCACCAACTAACTTATGAAATATGAAAATTAATGTGGAAAGAGGTTATATATTTCAGTGATTTTTCATACATCAAAATTCTCTCTATGTTGTCAGGTTGGTAGGTAATTTTGATGGAGCCTGAGGTTGATTAACTTAATCACTGAAGGTTGATATATAACCTCTTTCCACATTAATTTTCATATTCTGTATACGTATTTCGACAACTAAGTTGTCATCATCAGCAGATAATTAAACAGCACTTTGACAATCTAATCTAACCACTTAACTAAATAAGCCCGTCTTTTTCATCAATCACAGCTATTGAAATTCTTCTATATCTTTTCTAGGGCTGTATTTTTATATGAAGCAGAGTAGAATATTTTTTTAGAACAGCATTTGTAACAATACTCTTTACTGTCCAATAGTATAACACTATTTAAGAAACGTATGAAACTGTTTCACAACTAATGGATTTGACGAATTAAATTACGTATTATTAATTAGTAATATGTTAACACGAACAAAAATTATATAAAAATGTATGGGTGCGTGAGTGTACACATGTGGGTGTGCGCGTGTGTATTGTAACTAACAGACTTTAAGTAATACAGTTTTAGCACCGACAGTGAATGATGTGTAATCCACGAACATTGTAGTTGCAGACAATGATAAATTATTAATATATAAAATGTAAAATGACCTTCGAAGATGTGTTTAAAATAGATACAGGACGAGTTTTCCATATCAGCCTAATTTTAGTGATTTTTAAATGTTATAAAAATGCCCTGTGCAAATGAATTATTTATTAATGAATATAAATTAAAGTGGTTCCAGAAATTGATTAACACATTCCCTAGCCAAGCATGAGATAAAACTATCATTCATACTTTATTTACAAAAATGGTTACTTCTGGTACTGGTTCAATGATCTACCAAAATTATTTATTACAGTAAATCTACCCATATTTACATACTATATACATTCATCAGCATACTAATATTCAGTTGAGCATAGAGTTTAGCAGAACTCTTTATTCAGGAATACCTTCAGTTTATCACCTTTACTATTTAAAATATGAATATTCTGGTGCCCAAACCCAATATCACACACACTAGTTTTTCTGTTCCAGATGTTGAAAAGAATTGAGCTGATTATTACATTATTTTTTTGGTACATTTCATAATATCTCTGAAACCACTCTATATTCTC
>JAVIWB010000403.1:0-15171 GCA_031893035.1 Dermolepida albohirtum
AATGCAGTATATATGTATACGTATCTCTGGATTCGAATTCAGCGTGAAAACCGATTTGGATCGGTTCTCCGAGTCCGAGCTGTGAAACGATCCTGGACCTTGGATCGATCATTCCAGGAGAATCGATTTATAACTCGATTTTCCTTACCGAGTGTTTTTGGATTCGATTCGCCCAGCACTAGTTTTCAGAAATATTTCATGTTTAGTTGCTTCGCAGTTAAGTTGTAAACGTACACTACCGTCCAAAAGTTTAATCGCACCACAGATCATTTTAATTGCCCAATGAAATAAATAATATACTTCAAAACAAAAAGTTTTATAATACTGTAGACTAACGCCTATACCACTGTAAAACCGCCATTTAACTTCAAAATTCTGGTGTCAATTTATTGGAAATGATATCAGCTCTTGTGTGCAGTAGAAATTTACCTCTCGTATTGCTTCAAAAATTAAGAATGAGTTAAAACGATTTTGTGGAAAAATTAATTGTAAAGCAATTAATCTAGTTTCCTGGATGCTTTTAATACGTTATAATTGCATTGCTTTATTTCAGAATCGGCCAGCCATATTTAATGTATAAAAAATCTAATCCTGATGAAGTTGCAAGGTAATGATGTATTTGAAGGTTATTCAATGGATATAATCGACCACATATCGAAATTGTTGCATTTTTCTTACAAGTTCTTTATAACGGACAATAACAACCTTGGCAGTTATAACAAAGAGAAGAAAGCATGGGACGGCCTTATCAAAGATATTTTAGACAGAGTAAGAAACAAATTAGTCTTATATATACAATTTATCACATATCTGATCGAAATCCTTTTAGAAAGGGTGTTCAGATTTAATTAGGGCTAGAAGTATGAGAATAATTCAAATATTAATGAGACCCTGATTGTGACATGTTTCAAGTAAGGAGACGCGTTTGCCTTATGAGAGTTAAATTACTCGAAACGCGTCGCAATTAAGGTCCCATTACCATATGAATTATTCTCATATGTACCAAATGGCTTAATGCTAAGTGTAAAAGTGTTCTGTCCATATAGGCATCATTCAATGTAGAAGTATATTTGGCGGAGCGAACACGAACTTCTATACATTACCTTCTTTTGGACAATCGCATGTTTGTTCGATAGAGGGAGGTATAGTTTTTTCTCATTTAACTAAGTCTCCCTCCATTCGGTGATGATTTAAAAAAATTGCGAAAGAGTAATGTCGGTACTGACAGTAATAGTAATCTATACATTTTGACTATTTCCCTACTTTGTTATTTTATGTTAGTAATTATAAATAGTTACGATATCGGAAAGTTCTGGATAATCTAGAGCAGAGAAGCGCATGGTAATTAAATTTTTGACGAACTAAGACAACAAATTCGATTAATATTTTCACAAGACTTTGATCACAATATAGCAAACAAAGCGTTTCTAAAGGTCGGGAATTCGAAAGAAAGAAAATAAAATACACATACTAAATACAAAACTATCGGATAATAGCACATCAAATATCGAAAATTTCAGTGATAAGTGTTGAAGAAAACCCGCTAAAATATCATAAGATTAACGCTAAGTGAATTCTACAGCTATCGACTGTAAAAATAAAACTAAATCGCTTGGAAATCGCTTCCTTGTTACTACAACGAAGTGAAAGATGAGAATATACGATTTTGGACTCAAATATAGGGTTGCATTTTTGCAATAGGTGACGTTAGTTCATTTTTATGATTATTCCGCCTAACTGTCAGCTGAGACATTTATGTACTGAGTATTGCTCAAGCACAGAATCTTTCAAAAAAATATCTATCTTATGTGCTAGGATGTTTTGGCGGGACGTGAGAATTCTGCCATATTTTTATGGAAATACTTAAAAATTTGATTCATTACTTAAAATTCATAATCTTGAAATTTGTGGCGTAATTCATTCGCATTTTAAAGAATTAGATATAGGCAAAAATGCTCCTTGGAAGGCCACAATTTATGTCTGGGTTGCTGCGTAATTTAACCAATGTTCGATGAGGACTATCAAAAAGTGCAACAACTTCCGAAATGAGTAATAAAATTAATTATATTATTCCGGGCGTACAAAGAACTAACATCAATAAGATATGAGGTAGGATCACAAACTAACTTTAATTAATAACACCCAGTTAGCTACATATATTTCAGAAATTGGCTCATCATCATATAAACTTTTGATATTAATGAACGATTCCTTTGTAGACTTTATCGATAAAGTCTCCAAAGGAATCGTTACTTAAAGCAGAAGTTTACCTGATGATGAGTGAATCTCTGAAACGTACGTAGTAAAGAGGGTGCTATTAATATTTGAATGATTCCTTTTAACATTAACTTATATCACTTATTTACGAAGTGAGCATACATTTACAGGAAAAATATTTTTATTGAACAAAGAGAAACATATGTTTATTTGTTTTTGAACAAAATCGCCAAGTTATTAAGGACTGCTTTCTTCACTTCATTATCATTAGTGAAACGCTTTCTTTCCAGGTCTTCCTTGAGAAGATCAAAAGGGTGATAGTCGCAGTGCCAGATTAGGGGACTGTAAGGCGGAAGTGACCCACACTTGTCACTCAAACTTTTGCAGCAACATCTGAACGGTACCATCATTCAATCTACCGAGCCTTCAATCTTTAATGGTTTTATGCAATTTTTCTAACGTCGCATAGTATGATGTAGCATTCGTTGTTGTGCTTCCAGGCATAAATTCACTGTAAACAATTTCCTCGTAATCGATCGTCAGCGTAACCTTTTGACTGTGAAGTTGTTTCCATTGCTTTCTTTAGCTGTGTCTCCATTTAGTCGATGAGTGTTTAGTCTTGGGAGTGTAATAGAGCACCCAGCTCTCATCTCCCGTAACGATTTTCTTCCAAAACTGTGGATCATTTCTGGAATAATGTAGAAGAAAGGAAACGGAAGACTCGGAACGTAGAGTTTTTGCTATTGTCAGTCAAATGGCGAGGCACGCAGCATGCACATATCTTACTGTAACCAAGACGAACGTAAATAATCGGGCAAACGCAGCACCATAATGTTTAATTACAAATGCACTTGCAACCTCTCCTATTTTTACGCGACGGTCAGTCAGAATCATTTCACTTACGCGTTTTACGATGTTGGTCGTGTTCGCGGTTGAAGACCGCTCATGATGCGGTTTGTCAATCCAATTGGTCCTTTCCTTTTCAAATAATTGAAATCATTTCGCGTTTATGACATCATATTTTCACCATACGCTTCGACTATTTGGTGATGAATTTCACAACGATTACAATATTGTGCCCACAAAAGTCGGACTACTGAACGCAATTTCACGTCGGAAAAAAACTCATACGACACATTATACCGATAGCGTGGCTACACAGAATGACGTACAGTATTGTTATTTGTTGTATGTAAAGACAATATAGGCAGTGTTGCTACTACAAGAAATTATTTTACTCTTTTTAGTTTAGAAACACGGCATAGGTATAACTTAGTTTCTTCGAGCTTTCCAGTTGAATGCATGTACTATATTTTGCACGTAAAATTACTCATGTCTAAGCTATCAAACGGCAATCTTAACAGTAGACATCGTGGTCACCTCCATATAAGGAGAGCCAAGACCTGAAATGGCGCGTAAAAAAGTTCTATTTCACTACAACAACGCACTTTCTCACACTAATTTAGTTGTTTACGAAAACAATCGATTGAGATTTTAAATAGTGCTTCATTCACACTATCCATCGGATCTTACTTCAAGTGATTTTCACTTATTCTCCAAATTCATACTCATATTTTCTTATTGAAAAGAAGTTTTGGTTGGATGAAAAACTTATTGCAACAACGAATATTAGTAATATAAATAATATAATGGTACGTCAGCATCGTTTTTCCAAATATATTGAAGTTGAAGAAAACAACATAATAACAAATTAAATGCCCTATCCATTTGTTTTATTTCGACTCATTTTCCGTGAAATCATCCTCGTATTTTAAAAATGTGGAAAATATTCAATTGAGTTTGAATTTACATATAATTATGCATTTTGTTTTTAGAGGGCTCATCTTGGGATATGTGATTTGACAATTACCGAAGAACGTAGATCTGCTGTTGATTTCAGTTTGCCGTTTATGACATTAGGTACATTTATTTACTTATTTTGGATTCTGTTTTGTCCAAAAATTTAACATCCACTTATTTCTCTTATTTATTTTTAGGGATTAGTATTCTGTATACTAAACCAAAGCCGGAAGAAAGAGATATATTTGCTTTTATGAATCCCTTAGACTCTGTCGTATGGTTGTATATTTCGGCTGCATATATCAGTATTATATTTATAATGTATTTACTAACCAGGTAAATAAAGTTTATATTTTAGTTCCTTTATATATGTTGCTGTATATTTGGAGCGAGTTCCTAACACTTTTATTGTTTGGAAGACGCCAAAAATGCTGCTAAAGTTGGTTTTATTTTTGTGAACAAATTTTTGGATATTAAAAATGCAATAATATGCGGGTTTTTTTTTTAATATTGCATATAAAATTGGAATAAAACAGTAGATAGCTTTTATAGACTTCATTGTTTTTCGAAGTATTCACTACGAAGATTAATGCACTTTTGCATGCGCTCGAACCAACTCTGGAAGCAGTTGTTTCACTCGTTTGTTGGTACAGTCGTTTTTGAAAGGCATCGACTGCTCCTTTTGACGACTGGAACCTTTGACCACGCCGTCCGTTCTTGATTTTCGGAAAGGTAAAGAAATCGTTGGGACTTAGGTCCAGACTTTACGAAGAATGGTCCAACAATTCGACGGTTTGTTGCGTTAAAAATTCTATTGTCTTGCGTGCCGTGCGCGAACTTGCATTATTTTGGTGGAGGATGATTCGTCGTTGGTTTTTCGAAGCTCAGTGATGACTAGCGGCAAACGAATGGTTGTATACCAAATGGCAGTAACAGTTCTTTGATCTTGTAGAGGAATTATTGCTACACGACCTGCTTTCCAGACAAATGTCGCGACCATATTTTTGGAGACACTTCGAGAACGGATGACTTTCTTCACCTTGGAACACTCAAACAGACGACTGGCGTTTATTTTCTGATTCGTATGAGTAAATCCAAGATTCATCACCACTGACAATGTTATACACGTTTTTAGAGTTTCCAGCTTTGGAGCGACCTAGAGTTTTTTGCCACTAATTCATCCTAGCTGCTTTACGTTTTTTTACGAAAGCAGGAATTTGACCCTAATGTGTTCTCAGATGCAAACTACATATCTGCATTTACCACTGATATACAGTTGGCTGAGAGTGAAAGTCAACAACAGACCCTAATAAATGTTGTCAGTGTTCATGTTATTATTCATGAGAAACTAAATTTTTATAAACTTAAGGCATTAAAGTGCTGAAAGATTTGCGTAACTACCGCTGATAAATTTTAAATCCAACACCACATTCTCCTTAGTAAACAGGTTAGCATGTAGCTGAAATTCTCCACTGCCAAAACGTCAAAACCACTCCATCAATAGCCAAAGTCGTACAGTACTTATTCCAATATACAAGGTCCAATTGTACATTTCCTAATCAAACGCAAGACTGACAATGCAGAATATTATAATCAACTTCTTTTTAAAGAGAGAGTCTGCAGGAATAAAACAACGCGAACTATTGAATGAAAAGGGAACATTCTTGTCCACGATAATGCTTGTCCACATTTGAGTGATTAATACAAGAAACGCTCGAATAGTTACAATTAGAAGTATTGCCTCAGGAGGCAAAAAATTCCAGTCGGACGAGGAAGTGATAAAAGTGATATGAATATAGCTATGCACGCAATCAAAAGACTTCTAACGATATTCGTAAATCGCCCGAGCGTTTCTTTTTCTGTCTTTTTTATTTTTATTGCTTGTGCAAGAAAGTTCAAATCAAATCTATACTCTCCTCGCACTTAAAATTGTGTTTATTATTTTTAAACATTTATTGGGATTATATGTGTAGAAAAAAGTGATTATTAGTGCTAATAGCTGACTTGAAATGGATATAAAGTAGGTACGAATTAGTATTGATTACAACATGTTAATGTTTTCAGTATAAAAAGTATTTTTAATACTTGTGTAAATATATTGATACTGCCAAAGTTCAAATTGTAAGCAATTATAGCAATTGAAAAATCCCCAGAGAAAAACTAATAAATTCATTAATATATCAGAAGCATGGCGATATGTAAAATTTAAAGTTTATACCTACCTATATTTTATAGAGTAGCTCCAGGTGATTGGGAAAATCCGAATGCCAGTAACCTCACTCCAGAAGAATTAGAAAATGTGTGGAGTTTGAAGAACTCTTTTTGGTTAATATTAGGTTCAACTATGTCTCAAGGTTGTGATCTTTTACCAAAGTACGTAATTCGTCGCATTATATGTCGAATTTTCTAATATTTTACTCCATTATTCCAGAGGGATATCATCCAGAATGGGTATATCGATGTGGTGGTTCTTAATATTGATAATTTCAAGTTCGTATACGGCAAATTTATCAGCATTTTTGACCACATCTAGAATGGGTCCAAATATAGACAATGCGGAAGCACTTTCTAAACAAACTAAAATCAAGTATGGTGCGATAAAAGGTGGATCAACAGAAGCTTTCTTTAGAAATTCAAATTTTTCCACTTATCAGCGCATGTGGACTCATATGGTACAAGCCAAACCCAGCGTGTTCGTGAAAGATAATGCTGAAGGGGTTAAGCGAGTGAAAACTACCAAAAATCAGTTATATGCTTTCCTTATGGAAAGTTCTTCAATAGAATATGAGACGGAGCGCGATTGCGAATTGAAGCAAGTCGGTGGTCGTTTGGATACTAAAGGATATGGAATTGCCATGCCCTTTAGTAAGTAAGGAAAATACAGATTACTGTCACCCTTGTATGTCAATAAGTTATGTTCTTTTCGCAGCACATCTTTATTGTTGACGAGATATTGATTAAGATGTGTTTCGCCTATTGCAGGATCATCAGAATTGATGAGTTTAGGCGAAATTGTTGAATACTCATAATTGATGAGCTATAGACGAAGCGTGTCTTAATTAATATCTTGTCGAGTTTGTTCAATTATTAGGCATCCGCCGTGCTTCAGTATTTGCCTGTTTACGTACAGTATTAAATTAGTTATTCAATTTAAGAGATAAGTGCGTCTACTACCCTATCTTTCGTTTTGATCGTTTAATTCTATTCTGAAGATAGAAGTATAGTTTCTATTTAACATGATTTATCGCCTTGATACGAAGAGCCGCAAGTTAAAACTATTCGTCGACGAGGTGACTGATGATCCCTCAATAGGCGTCTTAATCAATATCTCGTTGATAATACATATGTTTGTCCTTTATTCAATGATAGAATAGTTCGTTATTTTATTGAATAGTTTCTTATTTTATTATTTACTTAATTTGTTAGATGCCCCATACCGAAGCGCCATAAATAATGCTGTGTTGAAAATGCAAGAAGATGGAACGCTTAGAAAATTAAAAACAAAATGGTGGCAGGAAATGTATGGTGGAGGTGTATGTAAAGTGTGTTTTTGTATCTTCTTATCGAACAAAATCATAAAATGAATTTATTTAATTTTAGAAAGAATTTGAGACATCCTCATCCGATATGAAACTGGCCATGGGAAATATTGGTGGCGTCTTTGTAGTAGTTTTCTTTGGATTAGGATTTGCTGCTTTAATTGCACTTTCCGAATTTTTCTGGAATATACGCGTGTTGTCCGTGGATGAACATGTAAGAGTTTCTTATTGCTTCCTTTTTCTATGAAATTTATCTTACGAAGGTCAGTCAAATATGAATAAGATATTATATATTTCCAAACAAAAAGTACGTGGGTCCTTCATTAATGAAAATCGCGTTGAATTAATAGAAAGTACCTTATGTAATTCTGTAACGCATTATTATAAAGCCCACTGGTATGGAATGGTAAATTACTAATTTATCTTGGGATCGCGTCCGACGACCTGCTTCCTGGGAAGTTTTTTCGCGGTTTCCTTTTCCCGTGTAGGCGAGTGCTGACAACTAAAAATCTTAAGCCAATCCACGAGCATGGACGTAATAATAACGCATGATGACATTTAAAAAACGTAATAAGAAAAGATACAAATGGGATAGCAATATGATAATAGTAATTTATTAATTGGCTTTCGATTATATTAATTTATATTACCATCTATTTGGTACGTAGACTTCCGCGGTCGTGGTCCATGCTATCTGCTTCTGGGTTTCCGGGCTGGAACCGCGTCACTAGTATATCTGCCGACGTTTCGTACCCATTTGTATGGGAAACTGTTTCAGTGCAGTAGTTCAGCCCTGAAGATGTCCCATACAAATGGGTACGAAACTTCGGCAGATATATTAGTGACGCGGTTCCAGCCCGGAAACCCAGAAGCAGATAGCATTACCATCTATCTTTTTTTTATCACTACCTCGCTTAGTTACATGACTTCAGATTTAAATTAATCTCTTATGAGAATTCATTAGTTTACAATTTATGATTTATAACTAACGTAGATACATAAATACGATAGAAATATCTTATTTAAAATAAAATGAACAAATCAATACAAATAAGAATTACAAACTTTGTACCATAAACTGTTCAAATTTGGTAGTAAAGTAACTGAAACAGCTGGCAAAATCAATGAGTATTGTGTTTGGTGTGTATTGATCACAAATGTGTGGTAAAGTATTTTTTTTGATAGGGGAAACGTGTTATGCACTCCAGGTGTTTATGATCTATCACGACTTGGAAGTGTGGGACACATCGATCAATCGATTATGCTAATATCCCTCATAAGCCCTCAACGGTTTGTGGAACCATCACAGATGGTATATATATATATATCTATATATCATCAGATAGTGCCGGCTGTCTATGTCTACTCAACCTTCCATCACTCCTACTCTTTGGATGTTAATTTCGTCATTTTTCTTTTCACCTGTGCTAGTTTTAATCATATTGTGTATATTAGACCAGTTTTAAGAAGAATTTAACATTAGCGCTATCGTTGTGTCCCGTGTCGCAGCACACCCTAACTCCCTGCGAATTGTTTCCATCACCCCACTCCACTTCTCGCATGCAAAGATTGTATGCTCCACCGTGTCCATAATATATGCACTCATCCGTAATGCCCTTGTGAAATCTTTTGGCGTGTGTGTGGAAGCAGCTATGTCCCGTTAGTTCTTGCGTCAGATGGTAGTCTAGATTCCTATCTTTACATTTAACCTATTCCCCAATATTCTTAATTAGACTCTTGGTCCACTGAGACTTTTATTTTTCATTATCCTATCTCGTCTGCCATTTAACCAAAGTTCTTTCTTTAGCTGCATTACCTGCTATATTACGGTTCTTGTGCCTGCACTCGTACATGGAAGCCCGCTGCTGGACCATCAGGTTTATCAAAGTTGTCCCGGTGACCACCTGCAACACGACCAACGCCATTCTATGGGTCGATGCCAGCCGAAGAAGCATATTCCTTTAAACATTTTCTAGCTTTCTCTTATGCTTTTGTATGAGGGGCTACGTATAGAAGTATATTATGTAATACACTACAAAATATAGCCCTCTTACTGCTGCTAAGGTCTTTTATATTGGGCCCGATTCTAATTAATTTAACAATCTTATTCACCTGTGGTGCGAAATATCGCCTGTCATCGACAGTAACCTTCAGTTAGTCGATCGACCTTACTGGGTCCAGCCCAGTATTTGCTTACCTAATATAGCCCTCATACTGCTGCTAAGGTCTTTTATATTGGGCACGATTCTAATTAATTTAACAATCTTATTTACCTGTGGTGCGAAAGATCGCCTTCAGTTAGTCGATCGTCCTTACTGAGTCCAGCTCAGTATATACTTACCTATTTGTTCCATGCATGTATTGCAATTAGCAATTAGCGTGTACTCATCCGTCGCCTCAACCACCAATGTCAAATCATCAGCAAAGCCAATACATACGGTGTCCCTGGTGAGTTCCAAGCCGAGCACTCTATAATAAAGAATATTCTACAGTGTCGGCCTCAGCACCGATCCTTGTGGGACACCTGTTCTCACATTCACAGTTTAAATCTCATTAAGTAACGTGATATAAGCTGAATCAGGTATTTAGATATCCCTTTATGACGCGGTTCGAACAATGGAAGGTTCGCATGGAGCGTCGTAGGGATAGAGGAGGGGTGTATATTGAAGGTGAACATATATGAAATCAAAATAAAATGTTTTACAGCGTCAGTCTCGTTATTTAATAGCCACACCTCGTATACTTGGGTTAAATAGGAATAAGTATTTGCAACTTCTTGTGACATTATAGTTTGTAACATTATTATTATCATGTTATTGTTTAAATTCTTATTGGAATACTTTTGCTATATAGAGCGATATAAATGTACATATGTATATACACTACCGGTCATATTTATTTGCCCACCCTTAGTTTTAGCCAAAATTATTAAACTATCAAATGTGTACTGAAAATTTATTTATTGTACCAATACAATAGTGTAAAATAAACATAAAATAGTTACACTTTTCTTATATAAAAACTTTATCATTAATTATTATTAAATTTTGCTCTCATCAATGTGCCCACCTTTATTTTTGATAATTGCGGCACATAACCGCGGCATCCTTTCAATTAATTTTTGCAGTGTATCTTCTGTAATTTGTGCCCAGGCTTCTTGAAGTTGTTCCCACAGTACAGTGGTGGATGATAGAGCACGTTCTCGAACCTTCCGGTCCAATTCTTCCCAAAGAAGCTCTATTGGGTTCAGATCAAGACTTTGAGCTGGTCATACCATTATAGAGATTTGCCCTTGCTCTTCTAGTTGACGCAAGTAATCGCCACACAATCTAGAAGTGTGTTTCGGATCGTTGTCTTGTTGAAATACAAAGTTTTCGCCAAGAATCCTTAATCCTGAAGGAACAGCGTTATTTTCTAAAATTTCCTTGTAGCCTTCTTTTCTTAGAATTCCCTTAATTTTGACGAGATCGCCTACAGATCTGCCACCAAAACACCCCTAAATCATTACTGCTTCACGGTAGGCGCAATACTTTCCGACAGTACTCTTTCACCTGCGGATCTTCTTACGAATATTCGCCTTTTACTACCGAAAAGTTCAAACTTCGATTCGTCTGTCCACAACACATTATTCTACTGATCAATCGTCCAACTCTTATGTTCTTTAGCCCAATTCTTCCGTATAAACCCGCTTGCCTTAACCTTCTCTGTACCGTAGACACACTAATTGGTTTAGCACGCGCTCTATTCATTTCAGCAGCAATTTCTGGTGCTATTTTTCGTCTATCGCGTGTACTTATCCGTATTAGATGCCGTCGCTTTACGTCGTCCAGATCTTCTTTTGTTGGAAAATGTACCACTTTCTTCAAATTTTTTAACGTTATAATCAACGGTTCTGCGATTTAATCGTAATTCTTTTACAATTTCGCGATTACTTTTATCCGTACGATGATAAGCAATTATCATAGCACGCATTTCAACAGATAAGTCCTTCGTCTTCGGCATTGCATTAAAATATTCACAATAACTCTTTATTTCACTGTTTTCGCAACAAAAGATGAACGATGACTGACATAAAATTTATTTTCCTTTTTGAATAACACATCCTAATATTGTAATTAGTTAGTACGACAACACAATATTGGTAATATCTTTCGGAAATGCAGGTAAAACTGTTAATGCTGTAGGGATTAGCCTATATAATATTTATGGTATTTTTCCAATTTATGACCCCTTTACGATATATCATAAACAATTTAAGATTTTCGTAGAAATTCATATGGAATTACTTCCACTAATAATATTGTTGAATAATTACAATACAGATTTTTCGAAAGATAATCCGTATTTCAGGAAACACATAAAATTGGGGTGGGCAAATAAATATGACCGGTAGTGTACACTAAAATCAACGTTCTCGTGATGCTCGTAAATGTTCGCGAGAAAAAAAATAGATCATGTAGAATGCTTTACTGAATCGGATACGTCGTAATTGCATATTATTTGAAGAGGAGGGAAGTAAGATCAATTCTCGTAAAATCATTTTACCCAATTTAGTTTCATTTCATTTTTGGTTTGGTTTTGTTTCGTTCAATCTTATATTTACTTTGTATTTTGAATATTCATTTTTTCCTTTGTTTTGTCAAATTTGTGATTGTTTTTCCTTTCATATTTCATTATGAGATTAAATTTGGCAATTTTTAATTATGCGTAGAATTAACGTAGAATTCTACAGTAACTTTCTTTAATGTTATAATTAATATAACCAATTCTTAAAAAGATTGCATCATCCATATTGTCAACAAAAACTCGTTCTGTATTTTAACTACCTATTATTAATTTTGAGATTTTAATTTAGAAAAGTCATAGAAATATTCGAAGTAAATATTTATTGTATAGAGCTAAGAACTGCCTAAATATATCTGTTAAAAATACCCATATCAACTTTCGATGACTGAACATAGCGTATGTTCTCATTAGTCTCTCATCGAATACATCTGACAGACTGCTGACCATAGGGACGTTGTTACTGTATGTAACGTTATTAATAATTTACAAATACATTTAGCGCTAATTACGATTTTCGAAAACATTTTCTAAAAAGTATTTTTTATAATTTTCTAGAAACCTTTTAAAGAGATTTTGATCAAAGAATTAAAGTTTTTCGTCAGCGTTTGGCGTACAAAGAAGAAAACGTATTAATCGACATCATGTCCATTTTCCAATATAAGCCTTGAAACCGTATAAATAAAACAACGAAAAGAAATTATAGTCGATGTTACTTGCAATGTAAACCTACAGAAAATTAGAATTGTTATATATTGAATGTTTACCTAAATATAGAATAAATCGATGAAAAAAATAGTTGTTTTGTTTCAATTTGTTTGTGTTGTAATTCCTTAAAACCTGTCCTGATAGCGAGATTTTTTTTTGTAGTACTCATTTTATAATACCACATTTTTGTTCGAAATGTGTAATATATATATATATATATATATATATATATATATATATATATATATATAGTGCATTCAAAAAGTTCTGGAGTGACTTTTCTATAAATAGAGAAAATAAAAGAAAACTTTTATTTCATTTTTAACAGTAGGCTTTTTTCTCTATAAAAATTTTCGAACGTTTATACTGTTACTGAAAATCTTGTGCGAAATTTTGTTTTTAGATTCTTGTATGAATTTGAATTTGATTTTAGCAAAATATCGACTAATGTGTCGGTGCCTTATCATGCAAGAGGAATCAATCATTGAGAAGGTGAAGATCTGTGCGCACTCGTCTTATTCGCTTTAAATGCGATCTAGGACGTTTTTATAAACAAAAAAATCGGCAATAATAATTTGAGTAAGGGCTGATGGCTAAAATGGATTAAGTCTTGAGTATTGTAGCAGCCGATTAGGATTCCACTATTTGCCGTTTAGTAAACGGATCGCATTGGAAACACCATGATTTGTCTCCAATAACTGTATTTCTTTCAAGAAATCTGTAGTTCTTTTCTCATTTAAGTAAATTGCTATGCGAAATTCTTTTTCCTTATCAGTTTGAAGAATTCTTCTTTCTTATCAAGAATACTATGCATGATGATGTGAACATTTCCTAACTGACTTACTTTTGTAATATTTGGGTATTGAATATCAAGGCATACATCTATACCTTGAACAGCGAAAAAAATATTGCAACAAAAAGTTGCTGTAAGAACATTGAGTATCCCACGCTTTAAGTGATAAACATTTCATCGTGTGCGAGGCGCTTGAGAAGCTTAAAAGTGGAAGATCTACTTATGTTAAAAGAATTTTGACAGGTGATGAAACCTGGCTTTACTATTATAACATGCCCACTAAGGCATAGAAGAAAGTCTGGGGATGAAGGCATGCCGTTGTCCGTATGAAAAACATGGCCACTCGGCTGGTGACCCTCTTCTTTACCGTGAGATGGATTGTGAAACATGATACTGGAAGCACAAAAGACAGTAACTGCCAGTGGCGGCTGGTCAGGTGAGGCAGGTGAGGCAGTGCCTCACCATCTAAATCTTGGAATTATAACAAGAATAATATGTATACTTTTAAAATTCTTTATAAATTAATTATCATCTTTTATTCAGAATTTATCTTATAAACAATAAGAAAATAGTTTTAAATAAACCGGCATTACAAGCAAAGTACAAATTTATCATTTCATTTTAATTCCGTGCGAATGTACGAGCGCGTATACTTGCCTCGACCAACTTCATGCTTGATCTATGTATATCCCTACTAAACACGAATATTTGAGGCCCGGCCACTCATTGCCTCTCATTGAAAATTTATAACGCACTACAGCAGTCAAAAAAATTCTCAATTTCTATGGAAATTACAGTAAAGTATTAGCTACATATTTAAGATAACAAAGAAGAAAAAATATTCAAAAAGTTAATAGATTTTTCTAACTTTATTGTGAGATTTTTGAATTTTTTAATAATATAGAAAGCATTATTAATAGGATAAATTAAGTATTTATTTAATGATATAAAGATGTCTAAAGGTTTACATTCTTCTTATACACTTTCTCAATATTTCCTCCACGCAAATAATATGTTTTAAGTTTTAACAGGAGTATTTTTATTGTTTCAAGTAGATATTATTTAGATATCAATGTATGTATGTATGTATTATTTAGTCTGAAGCCAATTTAAACTAAGCCTCTCATCGAATCACAATCGCCGAACTACCGAATATACTCGAGGCTGACATTCTCGGCCTGAATCGCAAATTACAGCACTTGGGGGAATAACAAAGTTAGGTTAAATATTTTAATATTTGTTTAGTGATATTTTCAGTGATTTAAAAATTGTGAATATGGATTTAGAAAATGTAAGAAATACACAAGACATTGTAGATTTTTTAATAAGAAATACGTTCGTTGTTCTATCGGTAGAAGATCAATTATATGTCAAAAACCTTCCAAGACCAAACCCTGGTTTATCAAAATCTCTTACAATACACGGTAAGTCTAACAGAAATTTCAATAATAATAATAATAATTACGTTTTTTGCTTGATAAGTTTAGAGAATTTCGTGAGTGTGATACATATTTCAGTACTGTATACGAAAATTCGATGTCTGACGAATCT
>JAVIWB010000404.1:0-15306 GCA_031893035.1 Dermolepida albohirtum
TGGCGTTCTAAGGTCGTTAATAACTTCGGAACGAGAAGAGATACAATGTTCTGGTTTGAAGCAGCGTAACAGTCGTGTCACAATCTATAAGTACACACCTAAAAAACAATCACTTTTGAAAGTCAGTTTCCGCCTAACGCTACATGTGAGCTCTGCCTGATGGCGTTCTAAGGTCGCTAATAACTTCGGAACGAGAAGAGATACAATGTTCTGGTTTGAAGCAGCGTAACAGTCGTGTCACAATCTATAAGTACACACCTAAAAAACAATCACTTTTGAAAGTCAGTTTCCGCCTAACGCTACATGTGAGCTCTGCCTGATGGCGTTCTAAGGTCGCTAATAACTTCGGAACGAGAAGAGATACAATGTTCTGGTTTGAAGCAGCGTAACAGTCGTGTCACAATCTATAAGTACACACCTAAAAAACAATCACTTTTGAAAGTCAGTTTCCGCCTAACGCTACATGTGAGCTCTGCCTGATGGCGTTCTAAGGTCGCTAATAACTTCGGAACGAGAAGAGATACAATGTTCTGGTTTGAAGCAGCGTAACAGTCGTGTCACAATCTATAAGTACACACCTAAAAAACAATCACTTTTGAAAGTCAGTTTCCGCCTAACGCTACATGTGAGCTCTGCCTGATGGCGTTCTAAGGTCGCTAATAACTTCGGAACGAGAAGAGATACAATGTTCTGGTTTGAAGCAGCGTAACAGTCGTGTCACAATCTATAAGTACACACCTAAAAAACAATCACTTTTGAAAGTCAGTTTCCGCCTAACGCTACATGTGAGCTCTGCCTGATGGCGTTCTAAGGTCGCTAATAACTTCGGAACGAGAAGAGATACAATGTTCTGGTTTGAAGCAGCGTAACAGTCGTGTCACAATCTATAAGTACACACCTAAAAAACAATCACTTTTGAAAGTCAGTTTCCGCCTAACGCTACATGTGAGCTCCGTCTTATGGCGTTCTACGGTTGCTAATAACTTCGGAACGAGAAGAGATACAATTTTGCTACATGTGAGTGGTCGTGTCACAATCTATAAGTACACACCTAAAAAACAATCACTTTTGAAAGTCAGTTTTAATACAAGCTCTTCTGATGGCGTTCTAAGGTCGTTAATAACTTCGGAACGAGAAGAGATACAATGTTCTGGTTTGAAGCAGCGTAACAGTCGTGTCACAATCTATAAGTACACACCTAAAAAACAATCACTTTTGAAAGTCAGTTTCCGCCTAACGCTACATGTGAGCTCTGCCTGATGGCGTTCTAAGGTCGCTAATAACTTCGGAACGAGAAGAGATACAATGTTCTGGTTTGAAGCAGCGTAACAGTCGTGTCACAATCTATAAGTACACACCTAAAAAACAATCACTTTTGAAAGTCAGTTTCCGCCTAACGCTACATGTGAGCTCTGCCTGATGGCGTTCTAAGGTCGCTAATAACTTCGGAACGAGAAGAGATACAATGTTCTGGTTTGAAGCAGCGTAACAGTCGTGTCACAATCTATAAGTACACACCTAAAAAACAATCACTTTTGAAAGTCAGTTTCCGCCTAACGCTACATGTGAGCTCTGCCTGATGGCGTTCTAAGGTCGCTAATAACTTCGGAACGAGAAGAGATACAATGTTCTGGTTTGAAGCAGCGTAACAGTCGTGTCACAATCTATAAGTACACACCTAAAAAACAATCACTTTTGAAAGTCAGTTTCCGCCTAACGCTACATGTGAGCTCTGCCTGATGGCGTTCTAAGGTCGCTAATAACTTCGGAACGAGAAGAGATACAATGTTCTGGTTTGAAGCAGCGTAACAGTCGTGTCACAATCTATAAGTACACACCTAAAAAACAATCACTTTTGAAAGTCAGTTTCCGCCTAACGCTACATGTGAGCTCTGCCTGATGGCGTTCTAAGGTCGCTAATAACTTCGGAACGAGAAGAGATACAATGTTCTGGTTTGAAGCAGCGTAACAGTCGTGTCACAATCTATAAGTACACACCTAAAAAACAATCACTTTTGAAAGTCAGTTTCCGCCTAACGCTACATGTGAGCTCTGTCTGATGGCGTTCTAAGGTCGTTAATAACTTCGGAACGAGAAGAGATACAATGTTCTGGTTTGAAGCAGCGTAACAGTCGTGTCACAATCTATAAGTACACACCTAAAAAACAATCACTTTTGAAAGTCAGTTTCCGCCTAACGCTACATGTGAGCTCTGCCTGATGGCGTTCTAAGGTCGCTAATAACTTCGGAACGAGAAGAGATACAATGTTCTGGTTTGAAGCAGCGTAACAGTCGTGTCACAATCTATAAGTACACACCTAAAAAACAATCACTTTTGAAAGTCAGTTTCCGCCTAACGCTACATGTGAGCTCTGCCTGATGGCGTTCTAAGGTCGCTAATAACTTCGGAACGAGAAGAGATACAATGTTCTGGTTTGAAGCAGCGTAACAGTCGTGTCACAATCTATAAGTACACACCTAAAAAACAATCACTTTTGAAAGTCAGTTTCCGCCTAACGCTACATGTGAGCTCTGCCTGATGGCGTTCTAAGGTCGCTAATAACTTCGGAACGAGAAGAGATACAATGTTCTGGTTTGAAGCAGCGTAACAGTCGTGTCACAATCTATAAGTACACACCTAAAAAACAATCACTTTTGAAAGTCAGTTTCCGCCTAACGCTACATGTGAGCTCTGCCTGATGGCGTTCTAAGGTCGCTAATAACTTCGGAACGAGAAGAGATACAATGTTCTGGTTTGAAGCAGCGTAACAGTCGTGTCACAATCTATAAGTACACACCTAAAAAACAATCACTTTTGAAAGTCAGTTTCCGCCTAACGCTACATGTGAGCTCTGCCTGATGGCGTTCTAAGGTCGCTAATAACTTCGGAACGAGAAGAGATACAATGTTCTGGTTTGAAGCAGCGTAACAGTCGTGTCACAATCTATAAGTACACACCTAAAAAACAATCACTTTTGAAAGTCAGTTTCCGCCTAACGCTACATGTGAGCTCTGCCTGATGGCGTTCTAAGGTCGCTAATAACTTCGGAACGAGAAGAGATACAATGTTCTGGTTTGAAGCAGCGTAACAGTCGTGTCACAATCTATAAGTACACACCTAAAAAACAATCACTTTTGAAAGTCAGTTTCCGCCTAACGCTACATGTGAGCTCTGCCTGATGGCGTTCTAAGGTCGCTAATAACTTCGGAACGAGAAGAGATACAATGTTCTGGTTTGAAGCAGCGTAACAGTCGTGTCACAATCTATAAGTACACACCTAAAAAACAATCACTTTTGAAAGTCAGTTTCCGCCTAACGCTACATGTGAGCTCTGCCTGATGGCGTTCTAAGGTCGCTAATAACTTCGGAACGAGAAGAGATACAATGTTCTGGTTTGAAGCAGCGTAACAGTCGTGTCACAATCTATAAGTACACACCTAAAAAACAATCACTTTTGAAAGTCAGTTTCCGCCTAACGCTACATGTGAGCTCTGTCTGATGGCGTTCTAAGGTCGTTAATAACTTCGGAACGAGAAGAGATACAATGTTCTGGTTTGAAGCAGCGTAACAGTCGTGTCACAATCTATAAGTACACACCTAAAAAACAATCACTTTTGAAAGTCAGTTTCCGCCTAACGCTACATGTGAGCTCTGCCTGATGGCGTTCTAAGGTCGCTAATAACTTCGGAACGAGAAGAGATACAATGTTCTGGTTTGAAGCAGCGTAACAGTCGTGTCACAATCTATAAGTACACACCTAAAAAACAATCACTTTTGAAAGTCAGTTTCCGCCTAACGCTACATGTGAGCTCTGCCTGATGGCGTTCTAAGGTCGCTAATAACTTCGGAACGAGAAGAGATACAATGTTCTGGTTTGAAGCAGCGTAACAGTCGTGTCACAATCTATAAGTACACACCTAAAAAACAATCACTTTTGAAAGTCAGTTTCCGCCTAACGCTACATGTGAGCTCTGCCTGATGGCGTTCTAAGGTCGCTAATAACTTCGGAACGAGAAGAGATACAATGTTCTGGTTTGAAGCAGCGTAACAGTCGTGTCACAATCTATAAGTACACACCTAAAAAACAATCACTTTTGAAAGTCAGTTTCCGCCTAACGCTACATGTGAGCTCTGCCTGATGGCGTTCTAAGGTCGCTAATAACTTCGGAACGAGAAGAGATACAATGTTCTGGTTTGAAGCAGCGTAACAGTCGTGTCACAATCTATAAGTACACACCTAAAAAACAATCACTTTTGAAAGTCAGTTTCCGCCTAACGCTACATGTGAGCTCTGCCTGATGGCGTTCTAAGGTCGCTAATAACTTCGGAACGAGAAGAGATACAATGTTCTGGTTTGAAGCAGCGTAACAGTCGTGTCACAATCTATAAGTACACACCTAAAAAACAATCACTTTTGAAAGTCAGTTTCCGCCTAACGCTACATGTGAGCTCTGCCTGATGGCGTTCTAAGGTCGCTAATAACTTCGGAACGAGAAGAGATACAATGTTCTGGTTTGAAGCAGCGTAACAGTCGTGTCACAATCTATAAGTACACACCTAAAAAACAATCACTTTTGAAAGTCAGTTTCCGCCTAACGCTACATGTGAGCTCTGCCTGATGGCGTTCTAAGGTCGCTAATAACTTCGGAACGAGAAGAGATACAATGTTCTGGTTTGAAGCAGCGTAACAGTCGTGTCACAATCTATAAGTACACACCTAAAAAACAATCACTTTTGAAAGTCAGTTTCCGCCTAACGCTACATGTGAGCTCTGCCTGATGGCGTTCTAAGGTCGCTAATAACTTCGGAACGAGAAGAGATACAATGTTCTGGTTTGAAGCAGCGTAACAGTCGTGTCACAATCTATAAGTACACACCTAAAAAACAATCACTTTTGAAAGTCAGTTTCCGCCTAACGCTACATGTGAGCTCTGTCTGATGGCGTTCTAAGGTCGTTAATAACTTCGGAACGAGAAGAGATACAATGTTCTGGTTTGAAGCAGCGTAACAGTCGTGTCACAATCTATAAGTACACACCTAAAAAACAATCACTTTTGAAAGTCAGTTTCCGCCTAACGCTACATGTGAGCTCTGCCTGATGGCGTTCTAAGGTCGCTAATAACTTCGGAACGAGAAGAGATACAATGTTCTGGTTTGAAGCAGCGTAACAGTCGTGTCACAATCTATAAGTACACACCTAAAAAACAATCACTTTTGAAAGTCAGTTTCCGCCTAACGCTACATGTGAGCTCTGTCTGATGGCGTTCTAAGGTCGTTAATAACTTCGGAACGAGAAGAGATACAATGTTCTGGTTTGAAGCAGCGTAACAGTCGTGTCACAATCTATAAGTACACACCTAAAAAACAATCACTTTTGAAAGTCAGTTTCCGCCTAACGCTACATGTGAGCTCTGCCTGATGGCGTTCTAAGGTCGCTAATAACTTCGGAACGAGAAGAGATACAATGTTCTGGTTTGAAGCAGCGTAACAGTCGTGTCACAATCTATAAGTACACACCTAAAAAACAATCACTTTTGAAAGTCAGTTTCCGCCTAACGCTACATGTGAGCTCTGCCTGATGGCGTTCTAAGGTCGCTAATAACTTCGGAACGAGAAGAGATACAATGTTCTGGTTTGAAGCAGCGTAACAGTCGTGTCACAATCTATAAGTACACACCTAAAAAACAATCACTTTTGAAAGTCAGTTTCCGCCTAACGCTACATGTGAGCTCTGCCTGATGGCGTTCTAAGGTCGCTAATAACTTCGGAACGAGAAGAGATACAATGTTCTGGTTTGAAGCAGCGTAACAGTCGTGTCACAATCTATAAGTACACACCTAAAAAACAATCACTTTTGAAAGTCAGTTTCCGCCTAACGCTACATGTGAGCTCTGCCTGATGGCGTTCTAAGGTCGCTAATAACTTCGGAACGAGAAGAGATACAATGTTCTGGTTTGAAGCAGCGTAACAGTCGTGTCACAATCTATAAGTACACACCTAAAAAACAATCACTTTTGAAAGTCAGTTTCCGCCTAACGCTACATGTGAGCTCTGCCTGATGGCGTTCTAAGGTCGCTAATAACTTCGGAACGAGAAGAGATACAATGTTCTGGTTTGAAGCAGCGTAACAGTCGTGTCACAATCTATAAGTACACACCTAAAAAACAATCACTTTTGAAAGTCAGTTTCCGCCTAACGCTACATGTGAGCTCTGCCTGATGGCGTTCTAAGGTCGCTAATAACTTCGGAACGAGAAGAGATACAATGTTCTGGTTTGAAGCAGCGTAACAGTCGTGTCACAATCTATAAGTACACACCTAAAAAACAATCACTTTTGAAAGTCAGTTTCCGCCTAACGCTACATGTGAGCTCTGCCTGATGGCGTTCTAAGGTCGCTAATAACTTCGGAACGAGAAGAGATACAATGTTCTGGTTTGAAGCAGCGTAACAGTCGTGTCACAATCTATAAGTACACACCTAAAAAACAATCACTTTTGAAAGTCAGTTTCCGCCTAACGCTACATGTGAGCTCTGCCTGATGGCGTTCTAAGGTCGCTAATAACTTCGGAACGAGAAGAGATACAATGTTCTGGTTTGAAGCAGCGTAACAGTCGTGTCACAATCTATAAGTACACACCTAAAAAACAATCACTTTTGAAAGTCAGTTTCCGCCTAACGCTACATGTGAGCTCTGCCTGATGGCGTTCTAAGGTCGCTAATAACTTCGGAACGAGAAGAGATACAATGTTCTGGTTTGAAGCAGCGTAACAGTCGTGTCACAATCTATAAGTACACACCTAAAAAACAATCACTTTTGAAAGTCAGTTTCCGCCTAACGCTACATGTGAGCTCTGTCTGATGGCGTTCTAAGGTCGTTAATAACTACATCTGCCTGATGGCGTTCTAAGGTCGCTAATAACTTCGGAACGAGAAGAGATACAATGTTCTGGTTTGAAGCAGCGTAACAGTCGTGTCACAATCTATAAGTACACACCTAAAAAACAATCACTTTTGAAAGTCAGTTTCCGCCTAACGCTACATGTGAGCTCTGCCTGATGGCGTTCTAAGGTCGCTAATAACTTCGGAACGAGAAGAGATACAATGTTCTGGTTTGAAGCAGCGTAACAGTCGTGTCACAATCTATAAGTACACACCTAAAAAACAATCACTTTTGAAAGTCAGTTTCCGCCTAACGCTACATGTGAGCTCTGCCTGATGGCGTTCTAAGGTCGCTAATAACTTCGGAACGAGAAGAGATACAATGTTCTGGTTTGAAGCAGCGTAACAGTCGTGTCACAATCTATAAGTACACACCTAAAAAACAATCACTTTTGAAAGTCAGTTTCCGCCTAACGCTACATGTGAGCTCTGCCTGATGGCGTTCTAAGGTCGCTAATAACTTCGGAACGAGAAGAGATACAATGTTCTGGTTTGAAGCAGCGTAACAGTCGTGTCACAATCTATAAGTACACACCTAAAAAACAATCACTTTTGAAAGTCAGTTTCCGCCTAACGCTACATGTGAGCTCTGCCTGATGGCGTTCTAAGGTCGCTAATAACTTCGGAACGAGAAGAGATACAATGTTCTGGTTTGAAGCAGCGTAACAGTCGTGTCACAATCTATAAGTACACACCTAAAAAACAATCACTTTTGAAAGTCAGTTTCCGCCTAACGCTACATGTGAGCTCTGCCTGATGGCGTTCTAAGGTCGCTAATAACTTCGGAACGAGAAGAGATACAATGTTCTGGTTTGAAGCAGCGTAACAGTCGTGTCACAATCTATAAGTACACACCTAAAAAACAATCACTTTTGAAAGTCAGTTTCCGCCTAACGCTACATGTGAGCTCTGCCTGATGGCGTTCTAAGGTCGCTAATAACTTCGGAACGAGAAGAGATACAATGTTCTGGTTTGAAGCAGCGTAACAGTCGTGTCACAATCTATAAGTACACACCTAAAAAACAATCACTTTTGAAAGTCAGTTTCCGCCTAACGCTACATGTGAGCTCTGCCTGATGGCGTTCTAAGGTCGCTAATAACTTCGGAACGAGAAGAGATACAATGTTCTGGTTTGAAGCAGCGTAACAGTCGTGTCACAATCTATAAGTACACACCTAAAAAACAATCACTTTTGAAAGTCAGTTTCCGCCTAACGCTACATGTGAGCTCTGCCTGATGGCGTTCTAAGGTCGCTAATAACTTCGGAACGAGAAGAGATACAATGTTCTGGTTTGAAGCAGCGTAACAGTCGTGTCACAATCTATAAGTACACACCTAAAAAACAATCACTTTTGAAAGTCAGTTTCCGCCTAACGCTACATGTGAGCTCTGCCTGATGGCGTTCTAAGGTCGCTAATAACTTCGGAACGAGAAGAGATACAATGTTCTGGTTTGAAGCAGCGTAACAGTCGTGTCACAATCTATAAGTACACACCTAAAAAACAATCACTTTTGAAAGTCAGTTTCCGCCTAACGCTACATGTGAGCTCTGCCTGATGGCGTTCTAAGGTCGCTAATAACTTCGGAACGAGAAGAGATACAATGTTCTGGTTTGAAGCAGCGTAACAGTCGTGTCACAATCTATAAGTACACACCTAAAAAACAATCACTTTTGAAAGTCAGTTTCCGCCTAACGCTACATGTGAGCTCTGCCTGATGGCGTTCTAAGGTCGCTAATAACTTCGGAACGAGAAGAGATACAATGTTCTGGTTTGAAGCAGCGTAACAGTCGTGTCACAATCTATAAGTACACACCTAAAAAACAATCACTTTTGAAAGTCAGTTTCCGCCTAACGCTACATGTGAGCTCTGCCTGATGGCGTTCTAAGGTCGCTAATAACTTCGGAACGAGAAGAGATACAATGTTCTGGTTTGAAGCAGCGTAACAGTCGTGTCACAATCTATAAGTACACACCTAAAAAACAATCACTTTTGAAAGTCAGTTTCCGCCTAACGCTACATGTGAGCTCTGCCTGATGGCGTTCTAAGGTCGCTAATAACTTCGGAACGAGAAGAGATACAATGTTCTGGTTTGAAGCAGCGTAACAGTCGTGTCACAATCTATAAGTACACACCTAAAAAACAATCACTTTTGAAAGTCAGTTTCCGCCTAACGCTACATGTGAGCTCTGCCTGATGGCGTTCTAAGGTCGCTAATAACTTCGGAACGAGAAGAGATACAATGTTCTGGTTTGAAGCAGCGTAACAGTCGTGTCACAATCTATAAGTACACACCTAAAAAACAATCACTTTTGAAAGTCAGTTTCCGCCTAACGCTACATGTGAGCTCTGCCTGATGGCGTTCTAAGGTCGCTAATAACTTCGGAACGAGAAGAGATACAATGTTCTGGTTTGAAGCAGCGTAACAGTCGTGTCACAATCTATAAGTACACACCTAAAAAACAATCACTTTTGAAAGTCAGTTTCCGCCTAACGCTACATGTGAGCTCTGCCTGATGGCGTTCTAAGGTCGCTAATAACTTCGGAACGAGAAGAGATACAATGTTCTGGTTTGAAGCAGCGTAACAGTCGTGTCACAATCTATAAGTACACACCTAAAAAACAATCACTTTTGAAAGTCAGTTTCCGCCTAACGCTACATGTGAGCTCTGCCTGATGGCGTTCTAAGGTCGCTAATAACTTCGGAACGAGAAGAGATACAATGTTCTGGTTTGAAGCAGCGTAACAGTCGTGTCACAATCTATAAGTACACACCTAAAAAACAATCACTTTTGAAAGTCAGTTTCCGCCTAACGCTACATGTGAGCTCTGCCTGATGGCGTTCTAAGGTCGCTAATAACTTCGGAACGAGAAGAGATACAATGTTCTGGTTTGAAGCAGCGTAACAGTCGTGTCACAATCTATAAGTACACACCTAAAAAACAATCACTTTTGAAAGTCAGTTTCCGCCTAACGCTACATGTGAGCTCTGCCTGATGGCGTTCTAAGGTCGCTAATAACTTCGGAACGAGAAGAGATACAATGTTCTGGTTTGAAGCAGCGTAACAGTCGTGTCACAATCTATAAGTACACACCTAAAAAACAATCACTTTTGAAAGTCAGTTTCCGCCTAACGCTACATGTGAGCTCTGCCTGATGGCGTTCTAAGGTCGCTAATAACTTCGGAACGAGAAGAGATACAATGTTCTGGTTTGAAGCAGCGTAACAGTCGTGTCACAATCTATAAGTACACACCTAAAAAACAATCACTTTTGAAAGTCAGTTTCCGCCTAACGCTACATGTGAGCTCTGCCTGATGGCGTTCTAAGGTCGCTAATAACTTCGGAACGAGAAGAGATACAATGTTCTGGTTTGAAGCAGCGTAACAGTCGTGTCACAATCTATAAGTACACACCTAAAAAACAATCACTTTTGAAAGTCAGTTTCCTGGCGTTCTAAGGTCGTTAATAACTTCGGAACGAGAAGAGATACAATGTTCTGGTTTGAAGCAGCGTAACAGTCGTGTCACAATCTATAAGTACACACCTAAAAAACAATCACTTTTGAAAGTCAGTTTCCGCCTAACGCTACATGTGAGCTCTGCCTGATGGCGTTCTAAGGTCGCTAATAACTTCGGAACGAGAAGAGATACAATGTTCTGGTTTGAAGCAGCGTAACAGTCGTGTCACAATCTATAAGTACACACCTAAAAAACAATCACTTTTGAAAGTCAGTTTCCGCCTAACGCTACATGTGAGCTCTGCCTGATGGCGTTCTAAGGTCGCTAATAACTTCGGAACGAGAAGAGATACAATGTTCTGGTTTGAAGCAGCGTAACAGTCGTGTCACAATCTATAAGTACACACCTAAAAAACAATCACTTTTGAAAGTCAGTTTCCGCCTAACGCTACATGTGAGCTCTGCCTGATGGCGTTCTAAGGTCGCTAATAACTTCGGAACGAGAAGAGATACAATGTTCTGGTTTGAAGCAGCGTAACAGTCGTGTCACAATCTATAAGTACACACCTAAAAAACAATCACTTTTGAAAGTCAGTTTCCGCCTAACGCTACATGTGAGCTCTGCCTGATGGCGT
This sequence comes from Dermolepida albohirtum, assembly GCA_031893035.1. Taxonomy (NCBI): domain Eukaryota; kingdom Metazoa; phylum Arthropoda; class Insecta; order Coleoptera; family Scarabaeidae; genus Dermolepida; species Dermolepida albohirtum. The sequence goes on from JAVIWB010000404.1 coordinate 11,035, forward strand.
TCTAAGGTCGCTAATAACTTCGGAACGAGAAGAGATACAATGTTCTGGTTTGAAGCAGCGTAACAGTCGTGTCACAATCTATAAGTACACACCTAAAAAACAATCACTTTTGAAAGTCAGTTTCCGCCTAACGCTACATGTGAGCTCTGCCTGATGGCGTTCTAAGGTCGCTAATAACTTCGGAACGAGAAGAGATACAATGTTCTGGTTTGAAGCAGCGTAACAGTCGTGTCACAATCTATAAGTACACACCTAAAAAACAATCACTTTTGAAAGTCAGTTTCCGCCTAACGCTACATGTGAGCTCTGCCTGATGGCGTTCTAAGGTCGCTAATAACTTCGGAACGAGAAGAGATACAATGTTCTGGTTTGAAGCAGCGTAACAGTCGTGTCACAATCTATAAGTACACACCTAAAAAACAATCACTTTTGAAAGTCAGTTTCCGCCTAACGCTACATGTGAGCTCTGCCTGATGGCGTTCTAAGGTCGCTAATAACTTCGGAACGAGAAGAGATACAATGTTCTGGTTTGAAGCAGCGTAACAGTCGTGTCACAATCTATAAGTACACACCTAAAAAACAATCACTTTTGAAAGTCAGTTTCCGCCTAACGCTACATGTGAGCTCTGCCTGATGGCGTTCTAAGGTCGCTAATAACTTCGGAACGAGAAGAGATACAATGTTCTGGTTTGAAGCAGCGTAACAGTCGTGTCACAATCTATAAGTACACACCTAAAAAACAATCACTTTTGAAAGTCAGTTTCCGCCTAACGCTACATGTGAGCTCTGCCTGATGGCGTTCTAAGGTCGCTAATAACTTCGGAACGAGAAGAGATACAATGTTCTGGTTTGAAGCAGCGTAACAGTCGTGTCACAATCTATAAGTACACACCTAAAAAACAATCACTTTTGAAAGTCAGTTTCCGCCTAACGCTACATGTGAGCTCTGCCTGATGGCGTTCTAAGGTCGCTAATAACTTCGGAACGAGAAGAGATACAATGTTCTGGTTTGAAGCAGCGTAACAGTCGTGTCACAATCTATAAGTACACACCTAAAAAACAATCACTTTTGAAAGTCAGTTTCCGCCTAACGCTACATGTGAGCTCTGCCTGATGGCGTTCTAAGGTCGCTAATAACTTCGGAACGAGAAGAGATACAATGTTCTGGTTTGAAGCAGCGTAACAGTCGTGTCACAATCTATAAGTACACACCTAAAAAACAATCACTTTTGAAAGTCAGTTTCCGCCTAACGCTACATGTGAGCTCTGCCTGATGGCGTTCTAAGGTCGCTAATAACTTCGGAACGAGAAGAGATACAATGTTCTGGTTTGAAGCAGCGTAACAGTCGTGTCACAATCTATAAGTACACACCTAAAAAACAATCACTTTTGAAAGTCAGTTTCCGCCTAACGCTACATGTGAGCTCTGTCTGATGGCGTTCTAAGGTCGTTAATAACTTCGGAACGAGAAGAGATACAATGTTCTGGTTTGAAGCAGCGTAACAGTCGTGTCACAATCTATAAGTACACACCTAAAAAACAATCACTTTTGAAAGTCAGTTTCCGCCTAACGCTACATGTGAGCTCTGCCTGATGGCGTTCTAAGGTCGCTAATAACTTCGGAACGAGAAGAGATACAATGTTCTGGTTTGAAGCAGCGTAACAGTCGTGTCACAATCTATAAGTACACACCTAAAAAACAATCACTTTTGAAAGTCAGTTTCCGCCTAACGCTACATGTGAGCTCTGCCTGATGGCGTTCTAAGGTCGCTAATAACTTCGGAACGAGAAGAGATACAATGTTCTGGTTTGAAGCAGCGTAACAGTCGTGTCACAATCTATAAGTACACACCTAAAAAACAATCACTTTTGAAAGTCAGTTTCCGCCTAACGCTACATGTGAGCTCTGCCTGATGGCGTTCTAAGGTCGCTAATAACTTCGGAACGAGAAGAGATACAATGTTCTGGTTTGAAGCAGCGTAACAGTCGTGTCACAATCTATAAGTACACACCTAAAAAACAATCACTTTTGAAAGTCAGTTTCCGCCTAACGCTACATGTGAGCTCTGCCTGATGGCGTTCTAAGGTCGCTAATAACTTCGGAACGAGAAGAGATACAATGTTCTGGTTTGAAGCAGCGTAACAGTCGTGTCACAATCTATAAGTACACACCTAAAAAACAATCACTTTTGAAAGTCAGTTTCCGCCTAACGCTACATGTGAGCTCTGCCTGATGGCGTTCTAAGGTCGCTAATAACTTCGGAACGAGAAGAGATACAATGTTCTGGTTTGAAGCAGCGTAACAGTCGTGTCACAATCTATAAGTACACACCTAAAAAACAATCACTTTTGAAAGTCAGTTTCCGCCTAACGCTACATGTGAGCTCTGTCTGATGGCGTTCTAAGGTCGTTAATAACTTCGGAACGAGAAGAGATACAATGTTCTGGTTTGAAGCAGCGTAACAGTCGTGTCACAATCTATAAGTACACACCTAAAAAACAATCACTTTTGAAAGTCAGTTTCCGCCTAACGCTACATGTGAGCTCTGCCTGATGGCGTTCTAAGGTCGCTAATAACTTCGGAACGAGAAGAGATACAATGTTCTGGTTTGAAGCAGCGTAACAGTCGTGTCACAATCTATAAGTACACACCTAAAAAACAATCACTTTTGAAAGTCAGTTTCCGCCTAACGCTACATGTGAGCTCTGCCTGATGGCGTTCTAAGGTCGCTAATAACTTCGGAACGAGAAGAGATACAATGTTCTGGTTTGAAGCAGCGTAACAGTCGTGTCACAATCTATAAGTACACACCTAAAAAACAATCACTTTTGAAAGTCAGTTTCCGCCTAACGCTACATGTGAGCTCTGCCTGATGGCGTTCTAAGGTCGCTAATAACTTCGGAACGAGAAGAGATACAATGTTCTGGTTTGAAGCAGCGTAACAGTCGTGTCACAATCTATAAGTACACACCTAAAAAACAATCACTTTTGAAAGTCAGTTTCCGCCTAACGCTACATGTGAGCTCTGTCTGATGGCGTTCTAAGGTCGTTAATAACTTCGGAACGAGAAGAGATACAATGTTCTGGTTTGAAGCAGCGTAACAGTCGTGTCACAATCTATAAGTACACACCTAAAAAACAATCACTTTTGAAAGTCAGTTTCCGCCTAACGCTACATGTGAGCTCTGCCTGATGGCGTTCTAAGGTCGCTAATAACTTCGGAACGAGAAGAGATACAATGTTCTGGTTTGAAGCAGCGTAACAGTCGTGTCACAATCTATAAGTACACACCTAAAAAACAATCACTTTTGAAAGTCAGTTTCCGCCTAACGCTACATGTGAGCTCTGTCTGATGGCGTTCTAAGGTCGTTAATAACTTTGCCTGATGGCGTTCTAAGGTCGCTAATAACTTCGGAACGAGAAGAGATACAATGTTCTGGTTTGAAGCAGCGTAACAGTCGTGTCACAATCTATAAGTACACACCTAAAAAACAATCACTTTTGAAAGTCAGTTTCCGCCTAACGCTACATGTGAGCTCTGCCTGATGGCGTTCTAAGGTCGCTAATAACTTCGGAACGAGAAGAGATACAATGTTCTGGTTTGAAGCAGCGTAACAGTCGTGTCACAATCTATAAGTACACACCTAAAAAACAATCACTTTTGAAAGTCAGTTTCCGCCTAACGCTACATGTGAGCTCTGCCTGATGGCGTTCTAAGGTCGCTAATAACTTCGGAACGAGAAGAGATACAATGTTCTGGTTTGAAGCAGCGTAACAGTCGTGTCACAATCTATAAGTACACACCTAAAAAACAATCACTTTTGAAAGTCAGTTTCCGCCTAACGCTACATGTGAGCTCTGCCTGATGGCGTTCTAAGGTCGCTAATAACTTCGGAACGAGAAGAGATACAATGTTCTGGTTTGAAGCAGCGTAACAGTCGTGTCACAATCTATAAGTACACACCTAAAAAACAATCACTTTTGAAAGTCAGTTTCCGACTAACGCTACATGTGAGCTCTGTCTGATGGCGTTCTAAGGTCGTTACAATGTTCTGGTTTGAAGCAGCGTAACAGTCGTGTCACAATCTATAAGTACACACCTAAAAAACAATCACTTTTGAAAGTCAGTTTCCGCCTAACGCTACATGTGAGCTCTGCCTGATGGCGTTCTAAGGTCGCTAATAACTTCGGAACGAGAAGAGATACAATGTTCTGGTTTGAAGCAGCGTAACAGTCGTGTCACAATCTATAAGTACACACCTAAAAACAAT